>OY735230.1:37803002-37815502 GCA_963457665.1 Thysanoteuthis rhombus
AGGTTATCGCCTGAGAGTCGGTAAAGTACACTTTTGGATGAAGAAATAATGTGCAGCACGAAGCTGTGTGAAAACTGGAATCATAAAAACGGAAAACGAACCTTAATTTCTAATATCAGTAAATACCTAAGACTGTTGATTTGAGTTTGCCCAATTCCACAGAGACTTCAAATATTTCAGTAATATTTACAATCACATGAGACAATAACGGATAGATATATAAGTAAAAACGCTTTAAAACATGTTCACTTACCCATACATTCTGGTATAAAACCTATGAGTGGGTAACCGACGAGAAAAAACACAGCCGGCAGTGGCGGAGGTTAGTGTGTAAGAGGAAAATAGACATGTATGTATATATATATATGTATGTACTTATGGATACCAACGCACAAGCGTGGGGTTTTTTGATTGTTTTTGTTTTTTTTTCTTTCAAATCACTGTAATTTACACCGCACCTTTCCGC
Source organism: Thysanoteuthis rhombus (assembly GCA_963457665.1). Classification (NCBI taxonomy): domain Eukaryota; kingdom Metazoa; phylum Mollusca; class Cephalopoda; order Oegopsida; family Thysanoteuthidae; genus Thysanoteuthis; species Thysanoteuthis major. The sequence continues at coordinate 37,803,469 of OY735230.1, forward strand.
TTTTCCCTCAAGAAATGTTGATTTTTTTTTCAATTCAATAAGTATGTTTTCAAATGTACTTGTTGTAAATGCAGATATATAAATATATCACGTATATATATATATATACGAACTGTAAGATTATCCAACGGAGGTTTTGAAAATAAAAATTCACAAATGAGGACGACTGTTTTTGTTTGTATTTTCTTCAAAATAAAATAAGAGATGAAGTAGGTTGTTTGTTGTCTTTAGTAGAAGAGGTCAAAGGTAGTCCCGATCTTATGGGTTTTTCTTTTCTTTTTATTATTATTTAAAAAAACTGTGTCCGGCGGGTGTGGTCCTTTTCTTTTCTTTTTTGAAGGGAGAGGGTATATTTATTGTTTCCGTTATTTCTTCAATTTTCTTTTTTCCTCTTGTCGTAAAGATAGTTCCAGCAGGATTCCCGATGGTGTTTTAAGAACCGTTCAAGCAATAAGCGTGTCTATGTAAGACAGCTTTTCTTCTTTTTTTTTAAATAATTTCCTTTGCTATTTGCTTGGCCCTGACTTTCTCTATGGATGTGTCTGCCCGTCCGCGCAGCCAGAAACAACCTTGCCGACTATATTGTCTCCACTACAACGCTGACACATGCACGCGAGTCCACCACAGTCAGTGCTCGACAACGACTCAACTACCACTACTACTACTACTACCACCAACACCACAACTACTAATACTAATATTACAACTACTACTACTATTACTGAGAAACAGCTCTGGGCTTTTGCTACTGCCCTTGATTTTGTCACCTACTCCTCTTCCCCCCATGTGATGGTAACAGTGGGAGTTGTTTCCATCACCGTCTAGATAAGGATGCAGATGAGCTGCTGCTGCTGCTGCCCAAGGTGATGATGATGATGGTAGTGGTAGTGATGATGATGATGATGAGGCTGTTTCCAATCAGGGGACATAACTAGTGTTTACTAAACAGAAGTTGGGAAATGCTATTCCTCTAAAATTCTAGTCCACGACGGAAAAATATTTTATTTAGTTATATACATACATAACTCCACACACACACACACACACACAAACACACACATACACGCATATATGTATGTGTGTGTGTAGGTGTGTATGTATATATATATTATTAATTCAGGATGGGGAATTATTTTACTTAGTTTCATACATACAAACCTCCACACACACACACACACACACACACACAGAGACACACACACACACATACATACATATTATTGATCCACGATGGAGAATTATTTCACTTGGTTATATACATACAAACATACCTACACACACACACACACACACACACACACACACACACACACACACACACACACACATACATACATGTTATTGATCCACGATGGAGAATTATTTCACTTGGTTATACACACACACACACACACACACACACACACACACACATATATATATATATATATAATACAGTAAGATTGCGAAACAAGTGTTTTTGTGAAATCCTTGAACATTTCAGTAATTCCACGAAATCTATAGGAATACAAGCTGTATAGTAATGGATACTAAGCTTGCGATATTGAATATTACTGCTATATTGAGTTCAATACTCACTGGGTGGCCCACTATTGTGGCCATGTGTAAAACTAAGCTGTAAATACTGAGGCAGTATCTACTTAATATTCACTAATTTTAAATGATTCTTCTTCATCTTCATCATCATCATCATCATGATTATTATTATTATCATTATTATTATTATTATTATCATTATTATTATTATTATTATTATCATTATAATTATTATTATTATCATCAGCAATCTCACACCAGTTGCCTGGTGGTAACCGCTGGAGTTTGAGTGACAGCAAGTCTCCTCAAGTCTCCAGTCCTTCTCTCCTAGTTCTCATAGGCCACAGTAATACTGCGGTTTACAGTTTCACACCGGTTGCCCAGTGGTCATTGCTGAAGGCTGAGTGACTATAAGTCTCCTCAGGTCTTCAGCCAACATCTCTTCTCTCCCTTGCCTATCATGCCAGTGCTGTGGTTTACGTTTCCGCTTTCATTTCCTTTCCTCTGTTAGGTAGGTCACTGTGAACAATTAGTGTTGCAGTCTTTATATTTCTAGCACTTTCCTCAGTATCCACGCAGTTCCTAGCATTGCTGTGGTCTGTACAGTCTCAATCCTAGTCTCGCCCTCAGTATCTTTGGGACAGTTCATAGTAGGCCCACTATGACTGGCACAACCCTGGCTTCCATGTTCCACATGTTCTTCAGTTCTCTTGTTAGATCCTGGTATTTTTCCAATTTTTCACTCTCCTTCCTCTTTACTCCATGGTCTGCTGGTACAGCCGCGTCTACTATTTGGCAGGTCTTCCTCTTCTTGTCTACGATTACCAAGTCTGGTCTTGCCTTGATTGAGGCAGTCTGTTTGGATGTCAAAGTCCCAGAGTAATTTGTGGTTGCCATTCTCCAGGGCAACCTCCGGTTTGTGCTGATACCACCTCTCTGCATGGTTGAATCCCATTCGTTTACTCGGTTCCCAATGTTGTTGCTACTCTATCGTATCTGTGCTTATACTCCTTCTGGGTGAGTTGACTACATTCGCTAGTTATGTGATTTACAGTCTCATCACTTTCACCGCATAGGCGGCACTTGCTGTTTGTGTTCTGTCGATTTTTGTTTTTATATAGTTTGTCCTGATATTTTTGTTTTGAGCTGCCATGATGAGCGATTCTGTTTCTCTCTCCAAGTTTTCTTTTCGTAACCATGTCCATTATCTCTCGTCTGCCACATCTTGTATCTGTCTTTTGAACTCTCCGAACAATTTTTTTCGTTTCCCATTTTTCTTTCCTAGTTTGCAGTGCTGTTCCATTGTTTTCTACTTTGTTGTTTGTTGCGCTGTTTCGTACACTCTTTATGATGTCTTCTCTGTTTGCTTGCACGTACTTTTCTAGATCTGCTTTTACACAGTCCTCTATGCTGATGAGCCCCCTGTCCCCTTCTTTTCTCTTAACGTATAGTCTATCTGTGTCATCTCCTGGGTGTAAGGCTTTATGCATTGTCATAAGTTGTTCGCCTGTCCATTGATTGGAGTTCTTCCTTTGTCCATCCTAGGAATGGTCCAGTGTATCTCACTACTGATATGGCCCAGGTGTTCATTCCTTTTTTGGATTTCTGCTGTTTAATTTGGTCTCTAGTATTTTCTTTATCCTTCTGAGGTATTCTCTCTTTATTTTATTATCATTATCATTGCTGCGTGCTCTCAGCAGGTGACTGGTAGTCATTGCTCGAGACAGAGTGAGAGCAAGTCTCCTAAAGTGCTCTGCCCTCCTTTCATCATTCCTGCAGGAAATAGCAGCACTATGGTTTGCACTTTCCGGTTTGATGTCTAGTGGTTATCGCTGAGAGCTGAGTGACAGCAAGTCTCCAGCCCTCCTTTCGTTGTCCTCAATATCACAGCGGCGCTATGACTTGTAGTTGAACGTACCACTCTTCCCAAGTTTTATGCCTTATTGATTCCAAGTGTTAGACCATAGTTGATGGCTGGACGTCGTAAGTCTTGTATTTTCAGTAATCTCCTCTGTATTAGTACAGACTCCAGTAGCGCTGTGGTCAGCATAGTCTTAATTCTCGCTCTTATCTCCAGCTGCATCAATCTTGCTTTCAATGTCTTGGCACAGTTCCCTGTGCGCCTACTATTATTGGTACTACCCTGACCTTTCTCTTCCACACGTTTCTCAGCTCTCTTGGAATGTTCAGATACTTTTCTCACTTTCACTTTCTTTCGTATTCAGTCTGTAATCTGCAGACACGACCACGTCTATCATTCGACAGTTTTTGACCTCCAGATATCTAGCGTGAACATGTGATTATTGTCAAACTTCTACTGAGTTTTAGTTTAATTTTCCTCGCCTTAAAACGATGACGATTTCAGACTTCCGGTTAAGACAAAAAAGTGAAAAGTTTGAATTATGGACAGACAGGGAAGGGAAAGGACGGAGACAGATTCTATTCCAACGTCACCAACCAACAAGAGGAAGAAAGAAGAAAAATAATGAAAAAGAGGAAAAGAAAGAGAAACAGAAATAGAAAAGAGGAAGAGAAAAATAAAAAGAGAAAGAGTGAAAAATGGAAAGTCATTGGCGCTAGTTCCCTCTTTATTTCTAAATTGCTTCAAGTTATGTCCAGAATCATCTAGATTTTTATAACATTTATCTAGGAAAGATACTTAGATACTATTCCAGTGTGTCACCTCTCATGGCCAAATATAAAGATCCTTTTCAACTGAAGGAAAATGTTTTTTTCACAAAAGTCGAAATATTATTGAAACTTTCAAGCTTCCGTCAGAGTAGAACAACCAGTCTTCTTCTTCTTCTTCTTCTTCTTCTTCTTCTTCTTCTTCTTCTTCTTCTTCTTCTTCTTCTTCTTCTTCTTCTTCTGCTTCTTCTTCTGCCTCTTCTTCTTCTTCTTCTTCTTCTTCTTCATCTGGTGTTTGTGTGTAGGTGTTGCTAGTAGCAGCAGCTCTCATTTCAGTTTATGTAAGTCTCCAGCCGGGTCTCAAGCAGAGACCTAAGCCTGGCAGCCTTGAAAGTTTATGACTGCCCGGGTGTGAGAGAGAGAGAAAAAGAAGGGAAGGACAGGGCTTTTATATTTACAGATGATACAACACTTTCCCAAACACACACACACACGCACACACACACACATATATATATATATATATATATATATATATATATATATATATATATATATATATATATATATACATATATATATATATATGTATATAGTGGTGTAAGCTAGGGACAGTACACATATTTGCATTGAAAATAATTTTGTAATGATATAAGCTGTGGATGTAAGATCTATTTTCTGTATTTCATATATGATTGGCTTCTGGTAAGTATGCTGGTCTCTTTTGGGGGGTAATTTGAAGGATCCAACAACAATTGGTAATATTTTGGTCCAGAGTTGCCACTTTCAACGGATTTCTATTTCAAGGTCTTTATATTTTGATAGTTTCTCGAATTCCTTGAGAGCAATGTTCTTATCCACTGGGACTGCTGTCATATCTACCAGGAGGCACATTTTTTTCTTTCGCTTGTCTTTCACTATAATATCTGGCCTAATTGCGTTTATAGTTTTATCAGAAAGTATAGTGAAGTTCCATAATATGGTCACATTTACTGTTTCTGAGACTGGGTCAGGCCAGTGTTTCGCACCAGTTCTTAGTATATGGGGCTTTGTAATGGATTCAGACGTTCCAGGATAGTGACTGCTCAATTCCGTCGTGTCTCATCTTATATTCATTTGCTACAACACGCTAGTGCTATGTGGTCCATTGTTTCGGACTCCATCACATGGGTCTACATTTGGGGTCAGTACCTTGTAGTTCCTTACGAGCCTTGTAGTTTATTATCATTATCATTATTTATCAATTTCACATCAGTTGCCAGGCGGTCACAGCTTGAGACTATGTGACAGCAAGTGTCCTCAGGTCCCCAGCCCTTCCCTCCCCACTCTCATAGTCCACAGCAGTGCCGTGGCTTAGAGTTTCACACCAGTTGCCCAGTGGTTATTGCTGAAGGCTGAGTGACAGTAAGTCTCCTCAGGTCTTTAGCCCTCCTCTCATATCTCCCTCAACACTCACAGCAGTACCCAGTACCTACACCACAATTTGTGGTGTTTTTTTCCTTCTACGTTTTCCTTTCTGCTTTGTTATTGTTTTGTTTTGTTTGAGGGGGTGTTGGGGGTGGGGTCTCTCCTCTTCTCCCTGTCAGGCCACTGCTAACAGCTGGGGTGGTATTAATATTATTACTATTACTTTAAAAATCAGCTAAATAATCGTGACGGATAATTATTTTAATTCACAATTCAAATATTAAATGACGTAATGAGAGTATTTATTCCAAATTCCCATTATAATTACAAATTATTTAATGGGGTGGAATTTAATACTCTATTTAGAATAACTTGACGACAGACTGAAACGTGTGTCAAATCAAGACCGTATAAGGCACATGTCTCTCTATCTATCTCTCTCTCTCTCTCTCTCTCTCTCTCTCTATATATATATATATATATATATATATATATATATATATATATATAAAAATGTATATATATATATATATATATATATATAATGTAAAATTATGAATGCATTATGTTATTTGAAACTATTTAAAATCCGTCGGATCATATATCCATTTCTTAATAATATAATTGTCCGTGTAGAGAAAAAGTATTGTTGACAGGGGGAGTGAATGAGCAAAAATGAGAACGTGGGGTTAAAGCAATTATTTGGATCTTCACATTACTGCCAGGCTAAAAGATAAGAGCGACGCTACGTTGAAGTGGCAACCTAATCGGCTGCAGGTTCAATTCCTGCAGCAGCCCTGTTTTTCCAATTGTTCCTTCAATATACGCTTCCTAGACCAACAATATTAACTGGAGGTCATTTCAAATACAGTTTCAAATAATATAAGGTATTCATGATTATTCTGTTTGATTATATGTCCATTTCTTAATATCTTAATTCAAATAATAGTAATAAAATTAAATTCTGTATATAACACAGAATACACTGATCACAGATTTGGGACTGTATAATTTTTTTTAAATTAACGGAAGGAAGATTCTTTTTCATCAAGAAAATCATGAATTGTGATGTAGTATATTGAAAATCTTATTTGGAATGATCTCCTGATATTACATGAAGAATGTATCATTTGGCCTAGATAAGGTAAATAGAACAAACCTTCAAAGAAAATGGTACTAAATCGAACCTATGACTAATGGGGTAGCCGCTTCAACGTACCGTATAATAACGAGAGATCATTTCAAATAAGTTTCAATATAATATCATGCAATTTATAATCACATATATATATTTTATCGTATCATATATATCTTATTGTGTCATGAATATTTCGATGTATTACATCTCTTCAGTGTAGCTAACTTTATCCCATCCAGTACCATGAGGCAGAATTGATACCCTCACATCAGACCCGGAGGCCGATATCTTACCTCTGGACTAAGGAACAGTAAGGCTGAATTTGAGCGATATATTCATTTACGCAGAAACTCCTCATCCACCAGAGTGCTCTATTCCTATGGAAGAGCATTGCATTAGCTTACAATATATATATATATATATATATTATATATATATATATATATATATATATATATATATATCCGTTTTCTAAACTTAACGTACGTATTGATTGCTGACACCAGCTGAAACAAATTCAAGAACATACAGCAAATTCATTACTTAAATCCAATGATTTTTTCGTATCATCAAAGAGATCAACTTTCGAAGTGCTGGAAATGATTCAAGTTATGTGATGACGGATTGCTTGAGACAGGGGGCAGTGATAGGAAAAGAATTCATTTCTGTAGCAGGATTATATATATATATATATATATATATATACAGATATTAATAATTAAATAATTGTGTCTTCCACGGACAGCTGTTTCGTTGTATTACAACTCAGTGTGGCTATAGACTATCCATTATCCCATCCAGTACCACGCGGTAGGATGGAAACTTTTGCTTCACACCCAGAGGCTGGCATCTTATCTCTGCCCTACGTAGAACTGGTCGGTCAGTAAGGTTGAATTTAAGCGATATATTTCACACATGCATAATTCCCCATATATATATATATATATATATATATATATATATATATATATATATATATATATATATATATATATATATATATATATATATTCAGGGTTGAGCACTCTTTAAGTGAGGTAACTCATCCACTGTAAGTTCATGCAATGCTCTTCTATAGGAATTAAGCACTCTGGTGGATGAGGGATTTCTGCGAAATCTAAAAATATATCGCTTAAATTCAGCCTTACTGCCTGTCCAGTTCCATAGTCCAGAGGTTGGATATCGGCCTACGGGTCCGAAGTGAAGGTTTCAATTCTGAAAGTCTATAGCCACACTGAAGAGATGTAATACATCGAAACAGCTGTCTATGGATGACACAATGATATATATATATATATATATATATATATATATATATATATATATATATATATATATATATATATATATATATCTCCGTTCCTTGCATAAATCGATTACAGAGGCTTGCATGTGTACTAAGACTAATTATTCAAGAGATTATCTGGAATTATCAGAAAAAAATAGATCTTTCATCTAAAATCATCTAAGAAGAAATATATTCTATCTAGAATTATCTTTAAAAATATAAGAACAAGATTTACTGCATTGTTTTTTCATAGTGACCACAGAGAGCCAAAAGAGCACTTTTTAGAAAAGAAAAAGAAAAACGTTTTCAGATGGAGCCTAGTGATATACACATGCAAATCTCGTAACCCAGGTTTCAGCCTAAAAATGTTACCAGGAGTGCCCGAAGACACACACACACACACACACATACACAAACGAAAATAGAGACTTTGAAGCTTAGTTGGCTGATTGGTCGTATAGGCTATTCATGGGGCTTTTGTGATTCGATTATTAGAGTAAATAACTAATATATGTCTTTAATGGGTCCCAATACATACGAATTTTGGTTTAGTACAATTATGCATAACTTTGAGAAAAGTTATCAACACACCAACTTTTGTATCCATTGGGACGGGGGGGAGAACATCCTTTATCGGCTTCTTTTCGTTTGACACCGGTTTGTTTTTGTTTTTTTTTTTCTTTTTTTTTTTTCAATCCTGCAACAATGGAGAAAGACAACGAGAATAACTTACTGGTCCGTGCGAAGCGTTCTCATGCGAGAATGTAAATCGTCCACTACGACAGCTGTTGCTGATCTCAACCTAACGCGTTTTCGTGTGAAAATTTAAATCGTCAACTACGACAGATGCTGCTGATATCAACCCAAGAAAAAGTTCATGGCTTTCAATCATTGTCGTGACATCGTAGATGGAAAATGCCTTTTCGAACTCATCCGTCTCAGAATCGACCGTAAACCCATTTGGTCTGATATCAACCTAAGAAAAGGTCAGTATTTTTTCTATCATTGTCGTGACGTCATTGATGGAAAACGCTTTTTCGAGCTCATCTGTCACAAGATCGACTGTAAAGTATTTGGTCACATGAAGGTCATCATCATTATCATCATCATCATCAGCAGCAGCAGCTTTTGGTGTCCATCGTTTGACATAGACCTTCCCCAAGATTCGTCTGACTTCTCTATCATGTGCATCGTGGAGCCAGTACTTTCTGAATTTATCTAGCTCGTTACGCCATTTTTTTTTCTCAGCCAAAATTTCGCATATGATCTCTGGGGATACACGTTGTGAGCCGCGATGTCCAGCGGTTGTCTGAAATTCTCGCAACATATCCAGCCCATTGCCATTTGAATTATTCTACTTGTTCTTATGATATCTCTGACTCCTGTCTTTTCTTTGGTATACTGTGTTGTCTCATGATCTCTCCATGTGAGGTTCAGTATGATTCTCTCATGAGCACGTTGCATGGTTCTCGGTTTGATGGTCAATCTTTTGGTTAGCTTCCATGTTTCAGTACTATATGGGAGTAATTCAGATATATTAGAGGGAGCAAATCAGAATTTTTGTACGAAGAACAAAAAGACTTCTGCAAAAGCTGAGGTCTTTTGGGGCTTGACTGATAAATTTCTTATTATACAATATCATTAGTTCTAAATCACACTATACTTGTAATTAGTAATTTGACTACAAATCTAACAGCAACAAATGCTTAACCAATTATCTTTGCGAGATATAACACAATGAAGTAATTGCAGTGTTGTTATTAAATTTCACACAATGAACAAATTACAAAATATTTACTAAATGCCATTAAGTTCATTAATCGTTTTTTTTAGATTAAAAAAACCTTTCTTCAGAGATATTTTTCTTGATCTAAAAATGAATTCCAGTAAATTTCTGTCTCTATTATTGTTCGGACTCTCCTTATCTTGGTTGTTTTCCCTACAACGTTTCGACCGTTGTACTCTATTCAGGTATTCAGTCCAGGCAAGAAAAACTGCCACCTGAGGATTGAGCCTCCTAAAAATTAGCACCAGTTGTCCACATGGACACATGGCATAGTGGTTAGAGAGTCAGAATGCAAGTAATCTAATGGTTCTAGGTTCAATCCCAATAATAATTCGAAAATACTACAAATGCTAAGAGGGGAGTGCGGTCAATATACCCTCGTTGATTAAATAAAGGGTTCGGTTCGTTACTTCCCCCACACCTATCAGATACCTGAAGAAGGCCGTAGAGTACAGCGGAAAACAACCAAGATGCGGAACAATAGTCCGAGCAATAATAGAGATAATAACAATACCTCATCTCAAAAATTCAGAGAAACACTAGTAAATTTCTGAATTTGCAATCATTAGAAACCGTCAGCCCAAACTGTCACTTATTTTAAGTTGGTCTGGCTTGCTGTCATTCGCGCATATAGGCCGCTCCAGTGGAGCCAGGTGCTGAAAATATAAACATTTACTCATTATTAAGTTTAGGGGAAAAAAGTTTTGTTTGGCTTCGACCTCCCCCCCCATCTTAATAGGTTTTGATTGGGGTTTTTGATTGGCAATGTAAGTTTATGCTAAAGTGATCCCTTAGTTTGTGTCTGGTAGTATCCATGTTTGTTTGTTTTTTGTTTGTTGTTGTTTTGTTTTGTATTTTTTCCCTAATTTCGGACTTCTGATTGGTAAAGTGGCTTGAAAATTCCGAGAGAAGTAAAATTCATCGATCACACCTCTTTTTCCCATTTTTCAATTGATCATCCCTTGCCAACACGACATGAGGCCAAAATATATTGGTCACTTGGCGGTTTCCATTGAGTGACTTGCCAAACCTGTATTATTTACCTCTCCACGCCATTTTTTAAGCATTGCATCGGGGGGGGGGCTCGAATCTCTTGGGCATTCGAAGGGAGGGGTCATGGTATAAAAAACGCCTTGGAACCACTGGTCTGAACCTTTGGTCCTCAAATCTCAACTTATGCACGAACATAGTGTGGCACAGAGGGCAATGAAAAGAGCAAATTAAGGGATAGAAAAAGATCAACATAAATCGGAGGAAGGACTAGAGTGAAGGATGCCATACGAATGATCAAGCAACAAAAACGGAGATGGGCTGGATACTTAGCAATTTTGTCGTGACTTCAAGTTGACAGAATTATAGGAGTTTGAATGATTTTACTGAATTCCTTTGTATGCATTCATGATATCTTATTTATATTCTATGAGCCCCGAGCAAGACCAAAACATAGTCGACATCAATCTCGTTTCTAAGCGTTATTTCATCTGCACTAAGCAGCCTCCAAGTCCTTTCGTTGTCACGTTTTTTCTCTTCAGCTTTCTTTCGTGTATCTTGCTGCTCACCCCATGTCACCATTTACGTCAGAGAACCAAAACGAAGTGAGAAGGAGAGCAGGAACAGACGATGCTTTTTTTTTTTAAATTTAATGATAATGCAATTGATGAGACAAGCAATATTTGTTTAGGCACAGTAATATCCATAAATGTACGGAGGTAAGCAAGTATTCAGATCCCAACAGTTTTGCTCTGATAACTTTGTATGAGCATCAACGAACAAATTGAAGTTTTCAGCAAAAATATCAGACATAGCTATTTTATCATTTCATCCTATTTGATACTATGTAGACTCTCCTTCAGCCGTTTTAATTGTTTTTGCAGTTTGAAGTATTTCAGACCATGTTTATCGTGAGAGATTCAGCAAACCTGAACGTGCCCCGGCCTCTTTAGACTTCTTACATAAGTTCTTATTTAATATTGCCCACGCGTATTCCATGGGATTTGTGTCAGGGACTGACTCGGCCATGGATGTCATTTGATGCAGGGTATGAGAAATAAGAATATTTTGGATTCTTAGAAAGAATTATACTGAGCAAAAAATATAGGGGGATTTTTTTTTCGAATGGCCTCACCCTAAAACTTATCGTGGTCAAAATGGGCTCCCCCTTGGCAGCTCATCCATAATAATCAAATTGATGAAGATAATTTGTTGCTGTTCTTGGGTTAATTCGATTTTTTTCCTGCTAGTTCTGAAGCTT
>OY735230.1:37820502-37850502 GCA_963457665.1 Thysanoteuthis rhombus
AATTTATTTTATTTACTTTTTTTGTCTCCCTGAATTGCATGTAAAGTTAACTGGGTCTCGGATTTTTCTATTTCCGCGGTGTCATGTTTCAAATTTATTAATGTTTGACATTCCTCGGGCACTGACCGGGGGTTTTAAAAAACACATGCCATTATATCAAATATCAGGAACGTCATTAAAATAGAATGTTTTTTGGGGTTTTTTGCTTTTGTTTTATTTTATTTATTTATTTATTTATTTTTTTTTTTTGTGATGAAATACATTTATCAAGTCAACATTCTTCTTGAAGATTTAGCTGCATTTTGCGAAACGTTAGGAGAGCGCAGCAGTTTCCGCCTGAATAGCCTGTTGAAAGTCACATCCACCTGCCCCTGGGGCAGCAAATTTCACTCTGCAGTCGATCTAGGGTAAAAACGAAACACTGCGTATCAAGGTTCTGTAAGGGGGCCGGGCATTTGTTTATTATTTCGAGCACAGGATCTTTCGGATGGAAAAACATTATATCTCAATCAATTATTGGATTGTCTGTATGGATAATTTTGTGCAATATTCCTAATCTGTTCACAGTGAATCTTAAGGCCTTGATTTATTTTGAACAGTATTTTTGTCAGCATATATGGATTTCTAGTCAATTTAAGACAGGTACGGAAATCAATTTGGACTCTTCCGGCATTTCGACTTTTCTGTCACTTGAATTCTCCTGACATTCTCGCATTCCTTATTGTCCAAACCCGTGTAAGTGAGAAAGTCGACAATCATATTTTTGCTAATTGTAGGCACTGATATCAGGTATGGAATAGAGATGCTTTTTCGCCGAAGATTTTGGTCAGAACATTTCATGTGCTTTCCGTATCAAAGTTACCCAAGTTTGTTTTATTTTAAGGTAGGATGATATTACAGAATTTTCCGTGTTCTGTTATGCTCAACTTTTTGCAACGGAAGTCTCACTTTCTGATCGTCCAGCAAGTCCTCACAGACATTTTTGTAAATTTCTTTGTAACGTCGGTACCGGTACCCTGCACGAAAGTTACTTCGATTTCAGGGTCGCGGAATTCACCAACCAACGAGAAAGAAGAGCTGGACACCGGTGTTCTCTGGAACATCATTTTCAGTAGATTTGTTTGTTATTTCAGATCTATTTCGTATTTTTTTCCCAAAAATTTGTTGAAATATTTTCAGTGTTTCTAACGTACAAGACCGAATCCTCGTTGCCAGTGTTGTATACCGTCGCTGTAGTATACTGGGTTTGAACATTGAGAAAGCAAAAAAAGTCGGCCTGTATATGAATTTCAGTAAAACGAAGATCGTGTGCAGCAATCACATTGAGAATAAGAACATAACTGTCAAAATCGAAAATGCAAAACTGGGGAAGGTACACAACTATAACTACCACGGACAACAAATCTCCATGAAATCCTCAAGAGAAAAGGAAATTAAGCGAAGAATCATTCTAGGATGGCAAGCTCTCAGTAGAGCAAGGTCAACTTTCAAAGACGAGACGATCCCAATTATCTTAAAAAATATAGTATACAACCAATGCATTTTCCCGATATTCACTTATGGAGCTGAAACATGGAACCTAACCAAGCGACAGACCTGCAAACTGAGAAGCCTGCAGCGTGTGCATGAGAGAATCATGCTCAACCTCACATGGGGAGATCACAAGACATCACAGTACATCAGGAAGAAAACGGGAGTCCGAGACATCATAGAATCTATTAGAAAACTTAAATGGCAATGGGCAGGCCATGTTGCAAGAATGACCGGCAACCGATGGACATCACGACTCACAATATGGATCCCTTGAGATTACATGCGAAACCAAGTTCGACGGAAAACAAGAGGAAGAGATTAACTAGACAAAGCAAGAAAATATTAGCTCCGCAACGCCCATGATAGAGAATAGTGGCGAATCCTTGGGAAGACTGATGATGATGATGATGATGATAGACTGTAATGTCTCTTCCTTTAAGTTGGTAGCACAAAGCAGTGAATTCAAGTTGGCTACTCATAACGTGACTTGATGTACGATTGTTTGCTTCGCGAGGCGATTGGAATTCACATGGTGCATATCGCTAGGCACTTTCTGAAGTAGCCAGCGTACTTTTGCGAGGAAATTTCAGATCTTGTAACTACTTATTACTGGGACTGAACTTACGACTTCCAAATAGGCTTTACCAGTGTTTTGTAGTCACTAAGTCATGTTTGCTCCGTAAGGACTTAACCATTTACCTCAAAATATTACAGGAATGGCAAATGCATGAACCATAACACTCCCACAAGACCTCCTCAAAGATACATCAATCTTCCTGTAAAAGATGAAAAGCCCCACTGTTGGGAAGCTGCTATCTTTGTAACCGAATATCGTGGCCAAGTAGTATAGCGCTCGCCAGCAGTTCCGTAGGCCGTGATTCAATCCATCACCAAATCATACCGGGAACTTTAATCATGGTACTCAAGGCCTCTCCGCTGAGCATCCAGCGCAAGAACTCGAACCTTTCCTCGAGGCTAAAACGATACGGCAAAATCACGTTGTTATACCTGTCCTCGTAGAACCAACGTGTCCATTGGGGAATACCTGTAGTTTAATGAAAGTGAAGCTTTCACAAGCCCGTCAATCTGAAAGTGTGCCTTACTAACAACTGGGAACAATGATATACGTATACATATATAAAATATTTTTGAACACTGTCTGAAAAAATGTTCAGTTCCTCGTTGAGCAACCATAGCCATCAAAGGTGGCAAGAGTTGTGTCTTTTTTTTTTTTTTTCATTTGTGTGTGTGTGTTCGTGAGTTTATGAATTTCATTGTTTGTTTCAGCGCCCCGGCCATACCATCTTGTCTAAAGACTTGAAGATTTGCATCAGTACTCCTTCTAAAAATATTTTTTTCTGGTTTTTGAAAAAAAGTTTTTTTTGACCTCTTCAAGGCTTTATTTTGGCGGATTTATCAATAACATCTCTATTCTCGAGAATCTAGATATTTTAGATATTTTAGATGTTTTCTTATAGAAAACGCCGGTGGTATCAAAAACATATTTTTTTCTGGCCATATTTGTTCTTCAATAGATTTTTTTTTAAATTTTAACGCTACGGTTGTTCAATTATTGACTGTGATGGCGAGTCTGGTTTTGTATCCAACAATGTTTATCGTATTTCGACGATTATGAGAGGAAACATCTTTACACATATTCACTCAATGGTGTCTGCCGACTGATTAACCCCCAGGAGAGTGTCAGTTCATGCATGAGCTGTAAGGGCCTCTCCTAGCAATGCTCTGGGTATTCAAAATGGCTGAAAATCTTTTGGGCAAACCTGGTATCATGGTTTCAATCTTCAGGGGGCGCTCCATAAAATTGTCTCAGTTATAGATTAAACTGAGACAAGCTTAGTAAATATCAACAAGCCATTTGATATTTCATAAGAGACATAGCGATATGAGCTCTACCAGTCAACAAACCTTTTTGAAGACAGCTACAGAGAGAATATAGAAGAGGAAAGACTTGAAACCACTGCTTCCCCGATTCCCTGACCTTCTCCTGCAGCGGATGCAAAGAAGCATACTGTTGAACAATAATCCCATACAATATACCCAGACAAATTCTCATGTTCGAAATAAGAAAAATTGGCTAAAAATAAATAAGGATTTCATGCTTGTCGTTTTTAATCAAAAATGGAAGATTGCTGCCTAAATACATACACATATGATAAGACGCACTCATAAACACATGCGTACATATATATATGTGTGTATGTGTGTGTGTGAGTGTATGTGTGTTTGTGTGTGCGTGCGTGCATTTGCCGCTTGCTGGAATAATCTAACCTTGCACACGCACGCACACACACACACACACACACACACACACTTTATATATATATATATATATATATATATATGTATATATATATATATATATATATATATATATATATATATATATATATTGTGTGTGTGAATTTGCATTAGTATAGTTATATTAGCCCGGCAAGCGTACGTACTTGTATACACACACTGCACACACGCACACAGAGACACACACACATGTTTGTGTTTGTGTGAGTTTTTAATACCCCCCCCCAATAGATTTTCAGAGGGAGGTTCAATCTGCAATGTGTATTTATCTTAAATTGACCCCCCCTACCCTAGTTAGCGTCAGCAAGAATCCAGGCTTGTTTATCTATCTTCTATGTATCTGGACTTGGCACAGTATTTGGAGCATGAGGTTGCAGGGGAAGTTTGCTTTGGTACAAATGGTTATTACATCGGTATGTACTGATTCTTTTCATCAAAGAATCAATTTTCACAGCTAAAACACTTTGTGATGGTGATTCATAAATTCCCACGGAACTCTTTTCTCATTTTTCTTCGGTTTATTCAAAACTAAAGTTCTCTTCTTTTGGTTTCGTCTTCTCTAATCTTTATTACCTCATGTCTCTTCTTTTATTTAGTTCAGAAGTTGTCAGTGAGTATTTTTCTATCTTATTGTTTTCATTTGTTTCGCCAACCATCTTTGCATATCATTTTCCTCACGTTTACCATATCTTTATTCTTTTCATCAACGCTACTCCCGTTTTTCCACAAGGTCTCGAATCAGTTCTTCAGTTCTATCCGTTATCGGCAATTTTCTCTATTTTACTGGGGCATATTTTTTCTTGTGAATCATTTTGTCCCTTCCTGTTTTGAAGTAAAACTTTATCCTGCTTGCTACCACGCTGTGGCCACTTCCTGTATTAACTCTATTGCTAACGGTAATGTATTTGACGTGATTATTTCTATCGGTTATTATTGTGTAAATCATCTTAACCACGGTCCATCATTTTAATCGTAAGGAAAGTTTGAGTGAAATATCAATATTAAAAAAATCATGGAAGCGTATAAAAGAATTTGGCGTTTTGTCTTTTTTCTTTTCTTTGCTTTCTTTCAATTCCATCCTCTTAAGAACACGACGAAATTGTTGATCCGTGTAAGATTTCCCAACCCCAAATACAGGGTTGCAAATGATCGCATATTCTCGAGCACTATTTGTTCATCAATCCGATCTCCCCCAACACAGCATGCTGCCAAAAGAAGTTTTTCACGTGACGGTTTCTACAGAGTGACTAACCTAGATTTTGTTCTTTGTATACCATCTGAGCCAGCTTGTTCCATCATCATCATCCTCATCATTAACATCTTTACTCTTTTACGAACACTCCGCATGTGGAGAGTGTCATCAGAGACTTGAACCGGGCTTTATTTTGCATCTAACGTTGGAATCGTATCGTCAACACGTGATTTTTGTCTTACACATTAACGAATTTATTCATTATGTATAAAATACAAATGTTACAGTTATTATCAAAGAAAGGAAATAGAAGGGGTGGGGTTTGATCCTGCAGCGTTCAGGCTCGTTTGAAATTTGTTTTTGATATAAGTTTTCTAACAGTCCGAATGCTTGATTGATAATCAGTGAGTCATTGCTGTATTAATGATTTTTTTATATTCAAGAGACCTTTGTTGATCCGGCAGCATGAATAACCCAGCACAGTTCTGGAAACATGGATTCCGGAAAATCGATTGTGTACGAGTAGTAGTAGTAGAAGAAGTAGGAACTCTGGTATTTATAGGAAAGTGGATCAAAATTCCTACGCAGTTATGTCTATTTTTGAACTCCCGATCAAAATGTCTACATTCACTCATAATGATTGACAGTTTTATCTTGATCTCAACTAAAGGCGACGTTTGGTTTTGTTAAGACCAGCCTACTTCGGCTTTACGTACTTCTTCCTAATAAGAAGGTTTTATCCCTGCTTGTTCCTATCTATCTCAGCTTCATCCCCGACTAACTATATATATATCAAACATGCAATGTCAGTCTAATTCACGTCTATGTATTGACCAATCGACCGAGATCAGCACCTCTAAGGTCCCCCCCAAGTAAAGCTCCGTACCACTCAATATAACAAAGTAAATATTAGTACCACTCAATATGACCAAGTAAAGATCAGTACCACTTGAAATGTCCAAGTATAGAGGTTTTACAACAGACTTTCACACTGACAAAGAATGAATCCATCTCTTTTGGTTACATAATTGCACTGACGTTAATACACATCGATTTATATCGATACACACCATTCATTTATTCTACTTTTATACTCTCGTCAACATATCTTTTTTAATTTTCGTTATTATTCCACGATGATAAAGCTGATAAGTTTTTAAGAGATTAGGATGTCTAATCATGGCTTTATCAAATTGTCTGAAAATCTTACTAATTTCGCCGCCTTGATTGACCATTCCTGCAACAAAAGAAACAGTATAAAATCAATAAATCTATGAATTGCTATATATATATAGTATTACTGCACGATTCTCCGAATTCTCCTCCATCATTGAGAGAACCAAAGTCATCCATGAAACGAGTACAACCTGAAAATGAACGAGCTCTTATATTGGTTATAATCAAAGGTGACATGAATATATATTCATGTAAATACAAATTTGCTCAGTGAGGGGCGGGATCAATTCCCATAAGGACACCAATGATCTAATGAAATATCTTATTTCCTATTTTATAATAACATTCCCCAATAAGATGAGTAATAATTGCTTCAAGGGTAGACCACGTTAAGTAAGTCTTGCCTTTTTTTTTTTTTATTTTACACCAGAAAGCTTCTGACTTTGTAAACCCAATATATTTACTATTTCATCCAGCAAATGCCAAGTCAATTATTTTATCGATTTTTTTATATTCATGAGCAATTTTTGGGTGAAGAGTCCTAAAATCGAACATTGAGATAGATTTAGCCCTCTACGGGTATTTATAATATCCAATTTTTCTTTGACGGAAATAGAATTATTTACTTCCCAAAAGAGATTTTAAATCACTATAGAATTTACTTTCATTATGAAACTTCCGTATCTGATTGTATATTAGATTAAGAACTTTAGAAACAGCTTTGCTAAGAGGTTTAGTGCTGCGAACCTTGGAGGCTACAATAAAGCGAGCACCTATTGGATTTTTATGCATTTAGATATACGATACATAATGGGTAACTTATGTATTTTTTCATCTATTTCAAGTCCTAGCTTTTTTCATAATAAAATAACTCCCATTAAACCTACCTTTGAATATAATATTTTTTTACATGTACATGTCATAGAATTTGCCACTCTATCAATCGAGAATATAACAAATCTATTTTGAAGTTCCAAGTGTTCTGATAATGCTGGAGAATTCTTCAGTGCTTGACTTGTTTTTTGAGGGTGTGTAAAGCATTTCATCCATTGGATTTTTCAACTTGCAAATCCGAGTACTCTTTTCTTTCCATCTGTTGAACTCTGATTCTATTCGTCCATATTCATTTTACATAGATAAGATAAAAGTATCTAATGCTTTATGGATGTCATTTAAACATTTACTATTATTAAAATACGTTAGTTCTCTGTAATTTGGATCTTTTGTGAAGAGCTTTCTCAACTTAGTTTTTTTTACAATCTCTGGTTTACCTGTCAATATGTGGCCAAGATTTTTAATACATTATTGCGAGTCTTCGTACAAACATCTTGGAATTTTGATTTCGGCATATTTATTCATAGTAAAAGTCTGTACTGTTTGTTTACAATTAAAAATCTTATTTCGTATCTTTGGTCCTAATCTATTTGTTCATCATCATAATCATCATCATTATCATCAGTCTTTTAACGTCCGTCGTTGGACATAGACCTTACCTAGGGCTCGCCACACTTTCTCTATCGTGGGTGTCGCGGAGCTAGTATTTTCTGTATTTGTCCAGTTCATCTCTACATTTTGTCTTTTGTCGGCCTCAGTTTCGCATGCGATCTCTGGGGATCCATGTTGTGAGTCGTGATGTCCATCGGTTGTCTGTAATTATTGCAATATGGCCTGCCCATCGCCACTCAAGTTTTCTAAGAGATTCTATGATGTCTTGGACCCCCGTTTTCTTCCTTATATACTGTGATGTCTTGTGATCTCTCCATGTAAGGTTGAGCATGATTCTCTCATGCACACGTTGCATGCTTCTCAATTTGCAGGTCTGTCTCTTGGTTAGGTTCCATGTTTTAGCTCCTTAAGTGACTATCGGGGTAATGCATTGATTGAATACTCTTCTTTTTAGGATTATTGGGATCAACTTGAATTTGATTCTGCCAAAGGCTTGCCATCTTAGAGTGATTTTTCGCTTGACCTCTCCCTCTTTCGTGCGTTTCATGAAGATTGTTGTCCTAGGTAGATGTAGTGGTCTACTTTCCCCAGTTTGCATCTTCGATTTTGACAATTTAGTCCTTATTCTCAATGTGATCGTTGCACATGATTTTTGTTTTACTGAAGTTCATGTGTAGGCCAACACTTTTGCTTTCTTCATTTAGTTCATGTAGCATTAGTTGGAGGTCATGTATCTTCTCAGTAAAAAAAAAGATCATGGAAGCGTCTGCAAATCTCAGATTGCTCAGATATTCACCATCTATTTTGATTCCTTTATTCTCCCAGTCCAGGTTTCGGGAGATCATATTGAGGCAGGCTGTGAAAAGTTTGGGTGTTGTTTCTAATGGTTTATTCTCTTCTTTTTCTAAATTCACTTGGTAGAGTTTGTAAGATATCCTTGTGATTAAAGATTTTAGGTAAATTTATATCATCAAGTCCTTTATCTTCATAAAAACGACGTAAACATGGAGTATACTTTTCTTTTCCTCTATTGGTGGTTTATACAGTATTGTGTCAATTATATCCATATATTCATATCATTGATGTAATATTGTCATCTTATATATCAATTCATTCTGTAACAATACTTTGGAAGCTATATCTTTCAATATCTTTTTCGTTTGATTCAGAAGTTTTGTAGTTTAATTAAAAGTTTCTGGGAGATCATCATCTAAACTCTCTTGAAATTTAGTGAAAAAAAATCCTCACACAAAATGGCGGATTCTCTATTATTCCTTTTTATATGAGAACGAACAGGGTGATCTCCAGATCAGGACAGGGGAGGGAAAAGTACTCCAATATATTCTCTCTCCCCATCAGAGCTTTTCTTCTTGACTTTAATATTCAGTCTGTAAGGATACTCAACACGCATAGCTTTAACAATATCATCTTCCTCTGTTACCCTATTTCGAGCATGGCTTCATCTATCTTACCTGAGCTATTATATCCATTAACTCGAAATTTCTCAATAATCTGAACAGAAAATGATAAATTGGCACATACCTCTCTTAAATGGCCAATTACGTGTTGACAATCCTTAGTATTGGATATATATATATATATATATATATATATATATATATATATATATATATATATATATATATATTCTTCATTCAATTTACGTTGTCTAGACCAAATGATACATTCACTGTGTAATAACGGGAGATCATTTCAAATTAAGTTTCAAAATGATACAGCAGAATTTAATATATATATGTGTGTGTGTGTGTGTGTGTGCTTCTTTATATCTATTTGCTTCGGCAAATGTTAATGGAAGAGGTATATGTATGAATTCACTTATATCTGTCAGCTCGTCCACCCGATATATCCAAAATCTTATATCTTCTCCTATATCAAGACAATAGTCGGGCAATTGAAAAAAAATTGACTTACAGTTATTTACCCTACATTATATGAACTGATTTTCTTTCAGTTTATAATTAGTATATGGTGTCAGCAGAGGTATGTGTCCTCTGAGAGCAGAACCCGTTCCAAAGGTAGTTGTTTGGATGGAAGCGGACTTTATGGTGTATGGAGCAGCCTGCCATGATTGTATGTAAAATAGTTTTCCGCTCGACGCACGAAACTATTTTCTGGTCACTTCACTTCAAGTTTTATCAATATGTCATGTAAAACAGACATATTGGAGACGAAGACACCAGACACAAAAATCGAAAACGCACAACTGGAGAAATTAAACCATTACATCTACATAGGACAGCAAGTCTCAATTAAATCTTCAAAAGAAGAAAAAATGAGGCAAAAAATCACTCTAGGTTGGTAAGCTTTTAGTTGAGCAAACTCGACTATCGAGAACATACCAATTCCACAACTCGTAACAAGAAAGATATTCAACCAATGCATCCTATCGATAGTCACCTATGGAGCTGAAACATGGAACCCAACCGAAAGATTGACCCTCAAACTGGGAACAATGCTGCGTGCACATGAAAGAATCGCGCTAAACCCCACATGGAGAGATCATAAAACAATGCAGTATGATAGAGAAAAGACAGGAGTCCAAGATATCATAAAAACTGAAAAACTCCAATGGCAATGGGCTGGCCATATTGCAAGAATGTCAGACAACCGCTGGTCATCCCGCTCACGAGGTTGATCCCCAGAGATGATATGTGAAATTTTGGCCAACAGAAATCGAGATAGCATGACGAGCTAGATAAATTAAGGAAGTACTAGCTCTGCAATGCCTTAGATAGAGAGGTCTTGCAAATCCTTGGGAAGGTTTTCTGTTAATCAACGGATGCTGAAAGGCTGCTGCTGCTAATGATGATGATATCTGAATTCAGCTGAGAGGAATCAAGAAAGATACCTAATAAAACCTACGAAGAAAAAATCTATAATCTGTAATTTTTTATTCTTTTTATCAGATTTTTCGAAAACCACCCGATCCCAAAAATTTAAAACTCGACACTGCACAGCCTTGTGTGTTCAATTTATCTACTGTCCCACTGCAGCAGACTTTGACACAAGGTCGGGCTTAAGGTGGGGAAAATAGGAGACCCCCCGCCCGCAGCTGAGCCGAGTAATAAAAGGAGAGTCGAAGGATGAGTCAAAAGGCTCCCCGATGCGCTTAGCAGTGCGTAGCCTCAGTAAAACCTCATTGGCGAACGCATTGCACCGGCGCACTTTGTCTTTGTCACACACTCCCTCTCCGGCCCATTTGACAGGCAAGTGTCAGTAACGACTTGTCGGTCTATGCCGTGGAACAGATACTACTCTTTGATCCTGAAGAACAGGCCAGAAAAAGGGTGGGTGCCTTGTGTGCTGGCTAAATACTCGGCGAATGTCAACCTTGTACAATGTCCAGTCGTCGAGCAATCACCTTGCACGCACACTCAGTCACAAAGAGATTTCGCACATTGCCCCATCATAATCATTAGTCCATCATGGGCGTCGTGGAGCCAGTATTCTAAATTTATCTAGCTAGTCACACCATATCACTTTCTCTCAGCCACAACCACGAACCTGATCTCTGGGGATCCACGCTGAGAGTCGTGATGTCAAGCAGTTATCTGCCATTCTTGCAACATTTCCAGCCCATGGCCATTTTTCTAACAGTTTCTATGATGTCTCGGACACCTGTCTTTTCTTTTTCTCAAATATACAGTGCTGTCTTATGATCTTTCCACGTGAGACCGAGCAAGATTCTCTCATATGTACGTAGTATGGTTCTCGGTTGGAGGGTCAATCTTTCGATTACGTACCATGTTTCAGCTCCATAGGTGACTATCGGTTGGATACATTAGTTGTATACTCTTCTTTTCAGGACGGGAAGGGTTTTCATCTCCTTAAAATTCGAGCTTGCTCTACCGACAGCTTGCCAACCAATTGTGATTCTTGGCTTTATTATTATTTTTTTTTCTGATTTTGATGACTTCCTGACAACTCGCTGCCCCAGGTAGATGTAGTGGTCTACTTTCTCCAGCTGAGCATTTTCAATTTTTATCGTTGCGTCTTTGTTCCTAGCGTGTTTGTTGTATATGACATTTTTTTTGGCTGAAGCTCACACATTGTAGTTCGATGGTGATGAATTTTAAATGCCTTTACGCTGGCCATGGCCACAGCTGTCCCTCTCCAGGCTTCACATATCGCAAGTTTCTTCTCTTCTCAGCGTTCTTCGAGGTTTTAGCAACATATAAGAATAGACTTAGAAGTTACGAGCACTCGTAGAGGCGTCACCCACTCCACCATACAGTATTTCACCAATTAGTGGATAGATGAGTCGGATTCATGCCTTTCCCAAAGGTATTACTGCCAGTGTCAATCAGAGTTTGAATTCGGCTCGCCCAGTCCCTTTTCCCGTACCGCTAACCGTTCGGCCACCGACACATCCGAGTTGAATGGCGTTGTACTGATTTCTCCCAAAATTTTGACGTAGTAGTAATAGCTATGGGTATTTATAGACATAAGATTGGTAATGTGATCACTTTAGTATTCACTAAGTATTTTACGTTTGACGCACCGTCAGACATAGCAAGGTCTATAATCAATTGAAACACCAATCACAAATCAAATTTCAGTCAAAATTCCTAGCGGCGAGATATGCAGCGAATATATATCAGGGACTGATGATATAAATAGGTGAGAAGAAAATCAGTTTTGATACAGAATGGAAAACAAAACTTCCTATCAAATCTTAACATTTGGAAGGCCAAAGTTTGGATCTTCAAAACGGAAGCGCTTGTGTCCGGACGGGTAGCAATGGATTTCTCTATCGTGGGCGTTGCGAGGCAAGAATATTCTAAATTAGTCTAATTCGCCACGCAATCTTATGTTTTCATTGGTCACTTTCGAATATGATCTCGGAGGATCCATGTTGCGTGTCGTCCAGTGGTTATCAGACATTCTTCCAATATAACCAGCCCATTGCCATTTGCGTTTTCAAATGGATTTTGTGATATTTCCTCGTTTTTTCCCTAATATATTGTGCTCTCTTGTGATTATCTATGTGTGATTTTAAGTATGGTCCTCTCCTGTGCACGTTGCATGTCTCCCAGTTTAACGGTAAATCTTTTGTTTAGGTTCCATGTATCAGCTCCATAAGTGACTATCGGAAGGATGCATTGGTTGTATACCTTTCACTTTGCATTAATGCCCTTTGAAAATGTATGAATCCATCTCTTCTTCATTCTATCCCGAACTATGGGTAAGATAGTGTAGGTTCAAGTGAGAGACTTAATCTAGGGTGCTTATCGCCTGTCTATTCCACGTATCGCAAGTCTGGAAGTATTAGCTGAGAGTGAGAAACCTGCAAAATGTGAAGCCTCAGCAGGGACAGCAGTTGCCGTAGCCAGTGTAAGGGCACCAATTCACTTACTTTACATTTTCATGTCCAAATCAGATACCGACAAAGATTAAGGAAATTTATTGAAACGTTGAACCAATGACTGTGGACAAGTGTGCAGAGTGTTTACATCCCGTTCAGACGGCCCGGGTTCTATCCATCGCCGAGTAACACCAAAGACTTTTAAAAGTTGGTATTCCGCTAGGCGGAAATGTGGTGCTGATCCCAAGGACTATGATTGAGGTTATGGCCTAATTGCGTCGATTACGCAGGTTCTGGTATGATCACTGAAGTTGAACAACGTCGAGCCTCGTCAGTACTCAGATGGGTGACCATTTAGGGAATATCAAGTGCAGTATGCAGAACGAAACTTTGTCGGGACTGATGAGGCAGGAGTGGGATCTCATTAACAATTGCTCTGTGTACCTAACCCTGCAACACCCTCGACAAGGATATAAGAAGAATGATACATACAAGTAATATATATATATATATATATACATAAATATACGTATATATATATATATATACATATATATATATATATATATATATATATATATATATATATATATATATATATATATACATACATACATACATACATACATACATACATACATACACACATACGGAATGCTTTTCCATAGGAATAGAGCATTGGTGGATGAAAAGTTTCCGTGTAAATAGATATATCGCTTAAATTCAGTCTTACTGACCGTCCAGTTCCGTAGTCCAGAGGTAGGATATCAGCCTGCAGGTCTGAAGTGAAAGTTTCAATTCTGCCTTGCGGCACTGGATGGGATAATGGAAAGTCTATAGCTACACCGAAGAGATGTAATACAGCTATCTGTGGATGACACAATAATATATATACACGCGTCGCAGCAATTCAAAATGATGGAAGACTCGTGGAAACCTGGCATTGCAGGGAAAAGAATTTGTTCTGAGAACCGCCATTTTAGATGTCAGATCTGCCAGGTAAAGACTAGGACTCCACAAATTATATTTGAATTAATAGCATTGATTTGAAATCAAGATAACCGGGCCTGACAAGAAGCCCATTATCTAAAAACAATTATTACACTCAGCCATCAACCATATTCTAGGATTCGAATTAATCTTATCTATGTTAAATAAAACATAATTTCTACAGGTCAAAAGTTGCTTATTGTTGTAATTCAAATGCTTGAAAACTAAGTTCTAACAATAGGAGACTCCCAGAACATAAAATGGGTCTTTGAATTTTTGAAGATCCGAAACCATTGAATTAGAGTATTTGACTTACGGGAAGAATATGTTCTTGCGCTGTTACTCCCAAGTCTTGTATGGCCGAAGAGTAATTTGATATGAATGTTGTATTAATATTAAAAGAAAATCAGTTGTCTATATTGTGTGAGTACTTTATATTTAGTTAGTAACCGTCAACCTAACTGACATCAAAGCTGTTGAGAGAGATTTCTTCACTTTTCAATTGAATCTTGCTGGTTAGATATCTATGTATGTATTGTGCGTACAGGCTGCACTAATGAAGACCGAGAGCTTTAAACATTTACGCCTTATTATGTCTATAAAAACTTTTTTGTTCTGTTTTGTGGGTTTTTTTTAAATTCTGAACCCATAGGTTTTTCCTGGTATCAATTTATGAAGCCTTCAATGCTAAATTGGCTTCTGCTTTTACTTCAGATATTTACTCCTTATTATTTCTAGAAAAAAAAACCGTTTTTGAATCCCCTCTCAATAGGTTTTTAAATAGGGTACGATACAAGTTTATTATGAATTGGTCCCTCAGATTGACACTGGTTTCATTCATGCTTCTTTTTGTTTTTTGTTTTGAAATTCTGACTTTTTTAGTGATTATCTTGCTTGGCGTTGCTCGTGGGTTCGATCCTCATTGGATCACCTAGAATAGACAATCATATACTAGTTCATGCTAAGTTACCATACTCATATAATGAACGATGTGAATATCTTGGTTTGCTATCGGCAATATTTGACTCTCTCCCTCAGGGGTGAAGATTTTGCTGATAAAAGTACTCCTTCCCAGCATTTGAAACTGTTAACTCTTCAACAGCTATATATTTTTCTATTATTTAAACTTTAATTTAAAAAGTTGAACTATATTTGAAAAAAAAAAGTTGAATTTCAATTTTAAAAAAGAAATTCAGAAGTAAAACCCAGTGCTTCTTGAAGCGGATGATATCGTTCAAAGAGTTCAGGAACGTTGTGATCTTGTTGTGTTAAGTTTGAAGCAGAACGCTTTTTAACGTCATTGTATGTTTGAACTGGTTTAATTTCTATTCATCAGACTAAGTGTTTATATTTTTCGTTTTGTTTGCTTTCTGGCAGTTAGACGAGCACGAAAATATTTTTTGAACTGGGAACACTGCAGTGAGATGAGGGGGCGGTGAGTTGCCAACTAGCTAACCATGAAACAGGTATTCCAGATTCACATATTACCAGTAGCGAACCATAGCCTTTTTTACTTTTTTCATTATTCATTTTAATTTCATTGCAATCAACATGACAAGGCATGCATTTAGTCATGCTTCGTGGTTAAATGAATTAAATTTTTAAAGAAAAAGAGAAAAAAAATTAACCTAGCTATACAGAAGACTTGAACTAATGAATTGCTTTGATCGCAACCCCCTGCTCCAAATCCATGATGGCTCCTGCAATCTCAGGGGAAAAAAAACAGATGCTCGTGAACCAATACTGTACCTCTTCACAATAATAGTATCATGTTACATCTCGTGAAACATGTCTTTCTTCGTTTTAAATTGGATTCTACTTTTTAAAAATTGAAATTCAACTTTTCTAATTCGAAGCTAAAAGGTGTAGTATACTTATGCAATGAGCGTTTTGTCTTTATGCCTGTAGCACTGGACTCCACTGCCTAGGGATAAACATGTTGTTGATAAAAATAACTCCTACCAACTATTTTGAACTATAGACCCTTCAACTGAAACAAATTCACTATTTTCTTTCTTGAAAAATCGTTTAATAGAAATTCAAATATATCCGTGAATTCTTTCACGGGTGTCAACTACAACTTTTCAGTTTCGAATTAAAAAATTGAACTTCAGTTTTAACAAGTTGTACTTCTACTTAAAGTTGAATTTTAATGAACTCCAGAAACGAAGAATATAATCGTAGAGACAGATGATAAGGAACTGAAACCATTTCGCATATTGTCCCCCATTTGAAGATCACGTTGCGTCAAAGTTGCATCAAAATGCTTTTGTATGCGATTATGAGGTGAATGTAGTCTTTGTTGCTTTAACGTTTACATCATCGAGGTAGCGTGATCTGTATTCCGTTTGAGTAACTCCGGCCGGTGGTGAAGTTATCATGGTGTCAATATCCAGCTTTTCGCAGCACTTTTCACGACTCAGTTGTACGTTTTGTACGATATCACGTTTCAGAATCAGCTGAGTTAAACTTTTTTTTTAAAATTTGGAATTCAACTTCCTAAAACAGGAGCTAAAAATGTGTATTTATGTATGAATGAAACGAAATGGTTATAGACTTATCTTAGCTTTGCCTGACTGAAAGCTGGATCGAACTGGAATCTGCTCAGCTACTTTGCTCAAAGTTACTCTATAATTTGACGATTATGAAAATTATTTTATAAATTAACTATGAAATGAATAAATCATGGACAAAACCCAAGGAACTGAAATAAATATGGCCGGACAGAAAATACAGTACGAAATTAAATTGCAAAATGGCCGCTGGAAATGAAATGCCTTAAATAACAGTTTCCATAAATTCCACCATAAAAATAATTTTGTTTCGTTTCGTCTTGTTTTAGAATTTTGCGTTTCGGTTTTCTAAGTTTCTTAGAAACCATAAACCAAAACTGTCAACTTGGATTTCTTCAATTTCAAGCTGGTCTGGCTAGCTCGCTATATATATATATATATATATATATATATATATATATATATATATATACAGTATATGTTGTGAAAATCAGGCTAGCAGTATAACGTAATATAGCAATAGATCAATGATATAAAGCTACTTCTGAAATGTAATGGATTTATTTCATAGAGTGCTCGATACATACAACTCTTTACTCTTAGAATTAAGTTGTTTTAAAGTAGAGCTGGAATATATATATGTATGTATATATATATATAATCATGCGCACCAATGGATTTACAGAGCTGAAAACTATAGTTTTTTGCACCACAACCCCCAAATAGTTTTTTTTCCCTGGGGATTTCGATTTACAATGTAAGTTTATGCTAAGTTCAACTCATAGTTTGAGTCTGCGCTATTCAATCTTTCTTTTTGAAAATTCAGACTTTTTAGTGATCACTGCCCAACAAAAGGCAAGAGAAGTGATTTGGTCATTGGTCACCCGTTTTTCCCAATTTTCTTAATTTGTCACCCAAAACACGCCATCCTGCTAATAGTCCTTGGCCATATGACGATTTCTATTGGGTGACTAACCAGACCTGTTTCACTGGCTACTAGACATGTCCCAGGTATTAATTATTTCTCTTAATAAATTTTATTACTGTATAAATCATTTATGAAGATCACAACCGATAATTTACGCCTCTTTTTTTTTTTTGATATTCAATGCGGGCAGGACAGGCATGTTTTTAAATTTTCCTTTAGCAACAACGTAAAAACATTGACATTTCTCGGGATGAGAAAAGATGTCTCTCCTGTAGTTTAGCTTGTATTGTCTTCTCGGTAGGAAATGGTGCGTAATTCTACAGAACTCAAACTTGGCGAACATTTTTTTTTCAAATGAAAACTACCGACTCAGACCACTGAGAGATTTAGAAAACACCAATTAAAGATTAAAACAATACAAGGATATGCCTCGATTTGTGCGGTTAATTCGTTAAAAATTCCTATACAATTCAAAACTGCACTTTTCAAATTCTTATCATGATTTTAATTTTTTGTTGTTGCTTTATTCATTTTTTTTTCACATCATACTATCAAGTTATCTTACATGAAATAGCTGTATATGGAAAAAACACTTCGCCTGGTGACACCTTGAAGTTCTTTGGGGAATCTGTAAAGCAAGAGCTCAAATATTTGTCCTTATATCAGTTCCCATAACATCTCTTAGATCCCCATCATCAACATCTGATTGAGGGCATCCTCGAAAGTCATTACCCGAGAACGAAATTTATGGAAACAGATTTGTTCTTTCTGAGCTATTCCAAATACAAAATTGCTGTTCTAGAGAGCTTAAACTGTATTTTCAAGTCTGGACTTGCATAAAATGAAGGTAAACTAACTAATGAGATCAAAGCGGAAACAAACTGAGAAGAAATTTACATACACGGATTTTATATAGATAGATATTTTAGCATATTTGTTGGTATCTGTTTACCAGGGGTTCGATCCACCATGACACGTCAAAGAATAATTACAAGAACTGACTTGTACAGCACTACCCAGTGATACCAATAACGAAAACAATAAATGACTTCAAGATTAAATCCCACAAATCCATGACATATTAAAAAAATACTTTGGAAGTACTTCAACAGGGACGAGATACAAGTACAAATATGTATATTATTATCACTCACAAAATTTCCATGTGTTTTTATATAGATTAGAGAGTGAACTCGCGACTTCACAAGAATCAGAGGAGTTTCACGAGCTCTTTTAATCAATAGCCTATATCCATAAAATACCTAACTCGAGGATTGAACCCATGACCTCCAAGAAATCAAATGAGTTTCCACTTCTGCTACATAGGGCAACTCTTAGAAATTGGGTTCTTGGTAATTATCAGATCGACTCCCGTGCCACTCACTGGGGAAATACACACCTAGCTCTGTGAAGAAACATAGTGGCTTCATATGAAAGAATTGACGTTTACGATACCAACTTTATTTTGCATTTCAAATATTTCGACATTTTTATTTTTGTTTTCAATGTAGTCACGTATGACATCATGGATGTCGTAGATTTTACAAGTACGCAATTGTTGGCAGATTTATTAAAAAAGCCAAGATGGAAAATATGCTATCTAAATCAACGCTTTCCGTTTCACTTATGCTAAAAATATCATTCACGAAATAGGAAAAGTGAACGCACACTTCTTCGGATTATTAGCTAAAAGCCAATATGCCTGTCATAACAAGGCTCAACAGAGGCACTTGGAATTGAATATGAGACAGTTACTGTGAGAGGTCACCTCAAGGACCTTTACTCCCTGGGCTAGCCACAAGGAACGTCGAAGTTAGTAGCTGGTAAACTTTCACCCAAAAGTTGAAAATTCGTTGATGGTTAAATTTTTCATGGAATATTTAGTTTCAATTATACCCTCAAATACAGGTTTGAGGGTGTGTTTGATTGGTTGATGATGTCATATGAAACTAATGATAATACCCCTCCGACAGTGGGGGAAGAGATCTTTCATTCCATGGGTTCCCCGAACCTGATACTCTCCATCTTCTGATCAACTTGTTCAATTGATTCACCAATCGTCATCAAGAACTTTACCACGGCCATTCGACTTCTTAATTCCATTTCATCTTTACCGCATGACTCGTGTTCCGTTGCCAGACTTTCCCACATCAACAAATGGAGTCCCTCATCAGTACTAAAATTTCACGGCTTGGGGTCTGAGGCGGATCACTGGCGACAGGATGCACTACCACACGCAACGTTTCGGCCGATTCGTTTCTACAGCCCACTTCCGGTGTTGATGAATTGACCAAAACGCTGTGACTACGTTGATGATGTGAAGGAGAGGTCAAATCATCCGAAACAAAGTCGGTACGGAAATGAATCTTCTCGAAGTTATAGAAAATTATGTTTACTTGTTCTGAAATTTCCTAGGAAAGATGTGACAGGTATAGGGTTAAGGGTTAGCTAACAGAGTGATTTTGAACGTGAGGCGCACGCCCCAACAGGGGGCAATTTGAAACTATATTTTTTACTTTGATTTTTGCTCAACACTAAGTTGTGTTAGGGCCTAACTGATTAATTACTAATTTGAAACTCTCATCTAAAACTGTCGAAATAGGTTTCTTTCAGTTTTAAAGTTGGTCTGGCTGACTGGCTGTGCATGTATGTATGTATCACACCTACAGGCCCCACCAATGGTGCTAGAAGGCTGAAAATTTAAACATTTACTCCACATTATGACCGGAAAAACTTCCTTTCAAAATCTCTCCTCAATAAATTTTAGAGGGGGTCAGTTTGCAATGCAAATTAGTCCTTAGTTTGAGCCCGCTTGTGGTAACTGCCCAACAGAAAGCGAAAGAAGTAACATTCATTGATCGCCATGTCTTCCAACGTTTTAATTAATTAATCATCCCACACAAGGCGTGCTACCACAAGACATTGGTTTTGTGATGGTTTCTATCAGGGGACTAACCAGACCTATTATACCTTTCTCAATTTATTTCATTGCTTTAAGAGGGTGGGGGGATCGATCAAAGTTCAAGATTTGGCTGAAAACCAAGAATTCAATTATGTATATTCGAGAGCACCTTTTTGCCACATGATATATGATAAAATTACCATTTTGCGATCAAATTCTTTTACCTGCAAGGTGCAAAAAACGCTGACCTGACCCCATGTATCGAATAGAGGGCCCCGTTCAACTTTACCAGGACGTTCGTGACAGGCATCCGATGGAAATATACAGCGGCTGAAACGTTGTGAAAGGGAAAACATAAAGAAAAAGGAACAGATACTAAAGAATCAATATATAAAAGTAACAAAAAAACTCGTCTTGGAAATTCATAGAAAGATGGCCGGAGAGTATAGCGACCGGAACGTAATGATAAAAGCGGTAAAGACGGAGAGAGTGGTCTCAGTGAGTCAATGTATAATAGTGAAATACCTTGTTTTAGAAATTGAGGCAGACAGACGGTCGGAGGGTGTAGCGATCGAAACGTTGAGATGAACACAATGGAAACGAAGGAACTGGTCGTAAAGAATCAATGTATAACAGTAACAATATTTCGTCACAGAAAATCATACCAAGATGCCCGGAGAGTACAGCGAAGAAATCGTTGCGATAAAAAAAAAAGATTAAAGACGAAGAAACTGGTCCGAAAGAATCAATATGTAATAGTAACCACAATTCGTGCCAGAAATTCATGGAATGAAGCCTGGAGAGCAGAGCGACCGAAACGTTATGATGAAAGCAGTGAGGACGAAGAAATTGGTCGGAAAGAATGAATGCTTAATAGTTCTGACTCCTCGTCTCTGGAATTCATAGAAAGAAGCCCGGAGAGTACAGCGACCGAAACATTTTGTTAAAAATTACGAAGAAGAAACTTTCCCGAAAGAATCGATGTATGATAAAAAGAACACTTTATCTCATAGGTTCACGCAGAAAGGCAGCAGGAGAGTACAGTGATCAAAATGTTATGAAAGGAAAATAAAAAAAATAAACTTGACCAAAATAATCAATCTTTAATAGTTATAACACTTCGTCTCAGGAATCCCCTGAAAGATGGAGGTCGAAGTGTACAGTGATTGAAACGTGATTAAAGTATCAAAGACAAAAAAACTGCTCCGAAATAATTTATGTATAATACTAACAACCCCTCATCTCTGAAATTCCCAAAGGAAGGAAGTCGGAGAGTGCAGCGACTGAAACGTTATGATTGAAACACTAAAAACAAAGAAACTGCCCCCAAATAATCAATGTATAATAGCAAGAACATCATGTCTTAGAAACTCAGACAAAACAATAATAACGATTATTTAATGCATTGTGTAAAACCGTATAAGATAATCGCTAACCGATTATACTTTTTTTCCCATATTATCTATTAATTTATATCGTCAGACGAAGCCACACCCATCTTGGCTCTCCCCAAAATCATGCACACCTGCAACAACCCTGCCCTCATCTTTCTCACAGGCGGACGCGATTATTGATTTTTTTTGTATGGAATCTCAATTTTCTACTTTTAAAACGAACGGAAGGTATTTTTTCTTTTCTTTCAGTTTTTTTTTCCGTTTTCGTTGTAAATTTAGTTAGTGATTTTTTTCTTCATTAGTTCTCTGTACTTGATCGTTGATTTTTGCACACACGCACACTCACGCTCGAACATATATTTTGTTTCCAATCGCTTGGTTTTGAGAGTTCAAAACAGGAACATTGCACAAGAAGAAACATTTTTTTTTATTATCGACAACCCAAGGCACGCATTTAGTCAAGTCTTGTTGGAGCTAAACTTCTGGAAAATATTTTTTTAACAATTTTCCAATTAATTAATCAAATTGTTAATTGGGAAAAAATTCTTCCAAGCCTTCAAAAATTCTGTACGGAATTGATCGACTAGCATTGCTTTATGCACGAGTTGCCAATCTAGAAAGTTAATTTGGATACCCGCTAATCAAATTTCCTTGATGACCCTTGACATCTAAAACAGATTTTTTCCTTGCTCAAAAATTAGGGAACCCCATATGAAACATCCGCTTTTGACATTTGTCTTTAGGATTGTGATTTAGACAAATTCTGAAGCAAAAAGAATAGTTATATATATTTGTCAGATTACACGACAGAAGATTCTTTTTTTATCTTCAACTTCATCATCATCATTCTTTTAGCGTCCGTCGTTGGACATAGACCTTCCCCAGGATTTGCCACACTTCCCTATCATGGGCGTCACGGAGCCAGTACTTCCTGTCTAGCTCGTCTCTACATCTAACATTTTGCCAGCCTCGGTTGCACATGTGGTCTCGGGGATTCCATGTTTTGAGTCCATCGATTGTCTGCCATTCTTGCAACATGGCCAGCCCACTGCCATTTGAGATTTTTAATGGATTCTATGATGTCCCTAACTCTTGTCTTTTCTCGGATGTACTGTGCAGTCTTGTGGTCTCTCCATGTGAAGCCAAGCATTATTCTTTCATGTGCACGTTGCATGGTTCTCAATTTATGATCCATTATATCAGTTTAAATAAGATGATTTCTACATATGCTATCCTCAAAGGAGATCAGGGTATTGTTTTTGTATGAGTCCGAACTCGGTGAAAATGCCGTTCAAGCTCAAAAGGAGAGTAATTTTGCAATTGGAGCGGGAACTTGTTTAAAAGGGATTTCGTTCCGGAGATATGTGCCTTGAGGACGTTCACAATTTGATGAAAATTTGAAGGGTGTTTTGGACTCTGATACAAGGACAACTGTTCGAGCCCTGGCTAAAGATTTAGAGATTAAAAAAAAAACTTTGGAGTATCACCAAACATACTT
Source organism: Thysanoteuthis rhombus (assembly GCA_963457665.1). NCBI lineage: Eukaryota > Metazoa > Mollusca > Cephalopoda > Oegopsida > Thysanoteuthidae > Thysanoteuthis > Thysanoteuthis major. The sequence goes on from OY735230.1 coordinate 37,843,723, forward strand.
TTCCTCTAAGAAACTGCCATCCCGTGTGGGACAACATAATAGTTCAGGATTTGTTCATACAAAAAGGACTGCTCCTTGCTAGCAAAACTTTCTTCGTTATGTTCTCAATCCAATAACATAACGAAGAAAATATTGCCAAAAATTAAATTTTGGAAATCAATTTCTAAACGTGAAAAGCAGTTACCAAAATCAAAATCCAAAGATACTGTAAATGGGATAATCATAAAAAAGAAAAAAAGAAAAAACGGGAAAAGGAAGTATGAGTATAATAGGGTGGGACTTTCCATCCAGGGATTCAGCGGTAAAATATGCACCTCCCAATGACGTCATTAAATATGGATCCGAATAAATCGAATCGTTCGCCCGAAGAAGCCCCAAAGGGCAGAAACATAAGAGTGCCTGTGTAGCAAATCTATTATTTGACCATATTTGAAGCTCTACTCTAACTAAATGCTTTTTTATCGAGCACTTCTATGAAATGAATCCATCATACATTGTATATTGAATTACAGGTTTGCACTTTTGTATATATATATATATATATATATATATATATATACATATATATATATATATATATATATATATATATATAAATATAAATATATATTTATATATATATCGTAATGTTTTTCGATTTGTAAGAATACATAAGAAAAAATAGAAACAGATTTTTTCGTTGTTGATATTAAATATCAGTACTCTTTAACAAAGTAGAGAGAGCTGATACACAGAAAAGATTTACAAAGATATATTCCGGACGCATGCTTCAGCAATCGGAAATATCAATATTGATATTGTCTGTTGCTGAAGATTGCATTAGGCACGAAATATTGACATTCACTGGGAATATATATATATATATATATATATATATATATATATATATATATATATATATATATATATATATATATGATATTTAGGCTGTAGCTCTCCTTTTATACATAGTTCGTTAAAGAGTTTTGGCATTTCTTGTCGAATCGTCCTTCCTGTAAGCTTCTCCAATTTTTAGGTGTTGTGCTTTATCGGTTTGAAGGAGTGTATGAATTTTCCAAAAGTCATGTTGTTTGTGTATGACGAATATGTCGATACTGTTTAATGAAACGTGTATACATATATTTATATATATACGTGTGTGTGTGTGTGTGTGTGTGTGTGTGTTAATAACATAACTGTTGTATTGAAAGAAATGAACGGAGCAGATATAAACCTAGAATAATCAAAAAGAGGATTTTGATATTGAAACAGTAATTTGGGCCGTTGCATCACCAGCGGCTGTTGAACTCAATGGTAAGAGAAACGTTACGTTGAAACCGCTACCCTACCGATCGCAGGCTAGATTCCTGTAGCAGCCCCTTTTTCTTTAATTTACTATTTACGTTGTCTAGGCCAAGTGATACCTTGACCGTGCAACGACTGGAGATCATTTCAAATAAGAATTTCTAAATAGTATAACGCAATTTATAATCATTCTGTCGGTGGATCACGAAATCTATCCAGGACAACGAATCTCCATGAGACCCTCAAACGGAGAAGAAATCAAGCAAAGAATCATACTAGGATGGCAAGCCTTTGGCAGAGCTAGCTCAACCTTCGAAAAAAAGAAGACCCATTTAATCCTAAAAAGAAGGGTGTATAACCAATGCATCCTCTCAAAAGTCACTTATAGAAATGAAGCATGGAACTTAACCAAGAGACAGATCCGTAGATTGAAAACCATGCAACGTGGACATGGAAGAATTATGCTGGGCCTCACATGGAGAGACCACAAGACAGCATAGTACATCCAAGAAAAACAGGAGTCAGGGACATCATAGAATCCATTAAAAATCTCAAATGGCAGTGGGCTGGCCATGTTGCACGAATGGTGGACAACTGATGACAACATCGTGACTCACGACGTGAATCCCCTGAGATCATATGTGCAACTGAGGCCGGCAGAATATTAGATGGAGAGACGAGCTAGACAAATTCAGAAAGTACTAGCTCCGTGACGCCCATGATAGAGAAGTGTGGCAAATCCTGGGGAAGGTCTATGTCCAACGACAGATATTGAAAGACTGATGATGATGATGATGATGATGATGATGATGATACTCTGAATAAATAACTGATATACAAACTGGTCTTGTTTGTCAGTCAACAGAAACCCCCACAAAACCAACGTCCTTTGGCATCATGCCGTGTTGGGCATGATCAATGAAAAAATTGGAAAACGAGCTGATCAATGAATGTTACTCCTCTCATCAACAGAAATGCACTTGGACACAAAATAGAGACCAATTAGGCATAAACTTATGTTGTGGATTGATACCCCCACTTAAAAGTTTTGGGGGGAAAGAATTTTTCAAAAAATATAAATATGTAAATGATGTGATATCCAGCCGTTTAGTTCTAATGATGTGGCCTATACGCGTGATGCATACACACATACATAGCCAGAGCAAGACAGACCCTGAAAATTGAAGAAACAGTTAGGGTTGACGGTTTCTAATATATATATATATATATATATATATATATATATATATATATATTGTGTCATCCACAGACAGCTGTTTCGTTGTATTACAACTCTTCAGTGTGGCTATTGACTATCCATTATCCCATCCAGTACCACGAGGCAGGATCGAAACCTTTGCTTTATATCCGGAGGCTGGTATCCCCTCTCTACTCCACGGAACTGGACGGTCAGTAAGGGTGAATTTGTGCGATATATTTATTTATGGTATATATTCCTCATGCACTAGAGTGCTCCATTTCATCTTGGAAGAGCATTGCAGATATATATATATATATATATATATATATATATATATATATATATACGTGTCTGTGTGTGTGTGTGTGTGTGTAGTGTAATTTGTTCTCCCCTGGGTGCTTCTCTCTGTGTCTTTGTACCAGACTGAGCACGTTTACAATTCATGAATTGAATCGTTATACAGAGTAAGATATTTGGAAACATCCTAGCCACAAATGGCCAGACCAACCAGCCAAAATGGATACAGATTCTTTTCTTCTTGCTAGTTTGTGTGTGTGTGTGTGTGCGTGTGTGCGTGTGTGTTCGTGTGAGTGTGTGTGTGTGTGTGTGTGTGTGTGTGTGTGTTCGTGTGTGTGTGGTTGTGTGTCCTGGGGTTCCAACCTTGAAAACTTACATGCGTACACCATTGGGAAACATCTAAAACTGTCTCTTTTTTTTTTGTTTTTTCCTTTTTTTCCCAAGTTCTTTTTGGGGGTCTCTATGGTCATTTTGGAATGAAAAAAATTTTTTAGACGATTTTAGATAAAAGATTTATTCCTCTTAGATTATTCTTTAGATAATTTTTTGACATTCTCTTCAGCATCATGAGTTCTGATACATGCGCGGGTTACGATGAATAATTAATGCTTGATATCTCCTTCCACTTTTTATCATCTCGTAAATTATGAGTTATTCAATCCTACTTTTTCATTAACTTTTGCACTTATGCTAATATATGTGTGTGTTTGTATGTGCGTGTGTGTAGGTACGTCAGTATACGTGTGCGCTTGTTTGTGCCGATGGAGTTGTGTATATATGTATGTGTGTGTGTGTGTGTTTGTGTACGTCAGTATACATGTGTGCGTGTTTGCGTCTATGGGTTTGTGTGTATATGTGTACGTGTCTAGTTGTACATGCATGTGTGCGTGTGTAAAGGCTTGTCTCAATGTGCCCGTGTTCATGCACATGCGCGCTTCTCTTCTTCCTTTTTCATTAGATTCTCCTCTTAACTCTTCCAGAATTGTGGATTTTTCCAGTATTGGAGGATTGTGGGTAATTGTTCTAAAAGCCGTTTCTTGCTCAGTCACGTAAATGCGCACGAGGAAAGGGGGGAGCGTGGAAGCAGCTCTAAATCTTTTTTTGTTTTTCATTAGGAATGTTTGCAAATCCATATTGACGTTGATCGATATATTTCAGTGAGACTTTGGCCTCGTCTTAGCGGAAACTGCAAAAGCATAGAGAGGCATACCTTGATTAGTGCGGTTAATTCGTTCCAAAATTTTCCATACTCTTTAAAAGCGCACTGTTTGAGGTCCTTTCATAATTAAAAGTGTTTGTTTGTAATTGGATCAAAGCGGAGATCTACTCATGGTCCCCATTCGACAGGGGGGGTCTGCACCATTCGCAGGTTCTCCCAACTAAGTTGCCTTGTAGATGGTCATATTGAGTTGAAAGTTGGTACTGGAGACTTTTGGCCACTTTTGTATAAATTTGGAGAGTAAAAATCGTATTTAGCCGATCCAGATTTTGGAAAATGACCCCCCACTATGTCTTTTAAAACACTCTAAACTACGCTGAAATTGTAAGTTGCATACTTATATTGAAAAGATATTCTTTTTAAAATTTATTATAGCGGCTAGAAATAAAATCTATGCGAGTCAGTTGACTCTGCCCCTTTGATGTAAATGGGACTGAAGTGTTTAGTTAATTGAAAAGGTCCATATGGGAACTGTGCATGCAAATTAGTACGTATAATTGGTTTTATGATTGCCCCGAACAATTTATAAAATAACCTCAGAGTTATGACAGATGGGTCAATTTGAATTAGTTCAAGATGAATAAAACCTTATAGGATTGTTGTGAAAATGAGATACATCATTATGACATAACAATGAATAATCTGTCACAGAATCGCTGGACATGGGAAACAGAAATATCAGAAAAAAGAGTGAGTGACTGAGTTTATTTTTTCAATGAAATAAGTTTGTTTTGTATTTTTTTCTCTTTCCTTCTTACAACTTTTTCTCATACTGAACGATATCAGTGTTGACTTTCCTTACATAACATTTTTTCATAAGACTTTATGTCCGACCACCCTATGTTTTGAAAGGGTGATCGGACATAAAGTTTCGAGTTGAGTCAAGACTTATAAAAAAAAAACTCTCAAAATTAGGATAATTGAATTATTAGAAATAAATTACCAAATAAAATAGCTTTAGGCTCCTTAGTACCGACCTATACATGAATAATATCGTCATTTTTCACGTTTTCTAGTTTGATCCGTCCAGAAAATATTCAGCCATCTTGAATATCTCGAGAACCGGTTGTACAGCATTGATGGGACGTGATAAGCTATCAAAGAAGACATTACCGTGTATTTGTAGCCGGACAACCTGCCATGGGATCACTCAGTCGGCTATAGCACCTCATTGAGAGAGTTTTGAACTGTGACCTTCGCGCTCACAACTAAGAAGTACCCAGAGAGCACATACCTCTGCCAACGGATGGATACGCCCCACATATGTAATCACTTTTCCCTCCGTAGACCATCACCTACCCTTCTGCAAAATATCATTGGAATTAATTGAAAACTTTCTGAGGTATCGTGTGGACAGTTATGAGCGTGAACATTAGTGTTTTAAATAAAAGAGGAAAATATCTCTCAATCCAGACGACATTACTGGATCAACCCTAAAACTGAATCATTTATCCCTTACCCCATTATCCACCGTTCCGTAAAATCTTGTCGTAATTCATTCTGAACTTTTGGAGACATCATGTGGACAGACGAATAGAAAGTCGGAAGGACAGACGGAAAGACACGATCGAATACATATAATCTTCCTATACTGAAATGCCTATATACAAATGAGCTCATGCGTTTTGTTTTTAACCTCCATGTCCGCCATCACCGGTCCTATCTTAAATGGTTTTCGATTCGAGGCCTGTCAGTCGATTTGTAGGTGTTCTAATTACAATAAAAACCTATACTGGAATAAACACATATTTTGTAACTATTTAAAAATGACATGAATAATAATCTTTTACGAATGAGTGGAAGGAAGAAAATTGGAGCTTTCAAAACAACGCACGGCAAAAAGGGTTATCCTCTCCATTTACTATTATAGATATGTTCATGCGAAGAATTACGTACCGAATTTCGAGGTGATTCTTCCAATTGGAAGGAAAATGATATATTTGTTAGAATTCTCAAAGAATGTCTTTAATAAATTGATAAAAAGTACTTTCTAAATCAGGATTTAGATATCTAAATATGATTTTTAAACAACGCTACTTGCACAGCGTTGATTTGAAATATTGGCCGCAACTTTCTCCCTCAAAGATTTTCTGCGACATTCTAAATTGAATTTTATTTGTAGTTTCAATTCAATTGAGGTTCCTGCGCTAATCATCGCAAAAGACTTACATTTTATTTCTAAAAACGTACCTTCAACTGAGAGACTTTAATGCGACGGTAACAACAATTTGAAAATAATCCAGCTCACTACTTTTTCATAAGAACAACAAACTTTTTACTCATAAGTGGAATCAGAATCTTTGTATTATTGAGTTGGATAGACACAAAGAAATTAAATCACAATGATCGCTTATAATCATACAGAGTTTGCATACACTTACCACTTAGTTAAACAGCTGCTGGCAATGCGATAGCCCAAACAACTGTCTCAACTCCAAATTCCCATATTTGCTCATTCACAGTCTATAACTGCTCTATTTGTTTCTTTCAACGCGTCAGTTATGTTATTAAGAAATAGCTATATGAACTGACAGAATAATCATAAATTGCATTATGTTATATCGAAACTATACTTGAAATGATCTACTGTTATTACACGGTGAGAGACTTTGATGCAGCAGTGATTACAATTTAAAAATAAAAAAAATACTACTAAAAGTCGGGCCTTTGCATTCGGCCTAGACAACGTAACAAGAAGAAACAGTTAAAGAAAATGGGCTGCAGCAGGAATCGAGTCTCCAAGCGATAAGGTAGCCGCTTCAATGTAGCGTTGCTCCTA
>OY735230.1:37855502-37865502 GCA_963457665.1 Thysanoteuthis rhombus
ATATATATAATGCCCATCCACATGCGTACATATACGTATAAAACCTTGTGTATATGTATACATATGTATGTATGTATTTCTCTTTTGCTTGCGTTCCCTTCCTCTCTCTCTCACTCTCTCTCTCTCTCTCTCTCTCTCAATTTATATATATAGATACTTTATACGCACATGTACAGATAGACATATATGTACTTTTTTTAGTTTTTCCTCTCTTTTAGACTGACATAGTGTGTGTGTATATATATATATATATATATATATATATATATATATATATATATATATATATATATGCAGATAACTGACACGCGCATACATATATACACATACATTTACTTTTTCTAATGTATTTCCTTTTAAACTGTCACAGCATCTTATCAAAGTTTATTTGATGATGAAGGGAAATATGTTTTGATAATACTTCAATTTCGTAAATTGTTTCATATTAAGACGTCCCCCGCCTGTCTACTTATCATTCGTTTTTCCTTTAAGATAACGTTTAATTAAATTACATCGATTTCCATTCTTTAAGTTGATTCTTTTTAGGCCTAAATATGTTTTGATTATTAAGCCGCGCGGATCGATTCGTCTACCTTCGTGACCTGAAGCAAGTCTTCCAAAACTCAGTGGTAGAATTTATATCTCTTGGCAATCAGGTGAGGTTATTCGATGCGAATTTGCTTTGTTCAGTGATGTCTTTGTTTCAGCCCAAGAATATATAGTGGGAGCGTCAATTGAAGATAGATAGAAATTCTCTTTGGTTTTTCCCGTGATAACATTAGTTTCAATGTATTTTCATAGTTGCATTTGTCGCAATGCGTTTCCATAGTAAAATTAATTTCAATGAATTTCTATAGTAACGTTAGTCACAATGCATTTCTATGGTAAAATTAGTAGCAATGCACTTCTATTGTAAAATCAGTTGCAATGCATTTCTATAGTGATTTTAGATCACAGTGTATTTCTATAGTAATATTATTTGCAAGTAGTTCTATAGTAACATCAATTTGAAATGCATCTCTACAGCAATATTTGTTGCAATACATTTCTATAGTGACATTTCTATAACACTATTTTCTATTCATTTCATAGTAATATCATTTTCAATATAGTAACATTAATTGCCATGATTGTTTATATTAATATTATTTGTTATATATATATATATATATATATATATATATATATATATACACACACATATATATTAATGCTCCTCTATTCAGGGTATGAACACTCTCTAAGTGAGGTAACTCATCCGCTGTAAGCTTATGCAATGCTCCTCTTTAGGAATAGAGCACTCTGGTGGATGAGGGATTTCTGTGTAAACAAATATATCACTTAAATTCAGCCTTATTGTCTGTCCAGTTCCGTGGTCCAGTGGCAGGATATCGGCCTGCAAGTCTGAAGTGAAGTACTGGATGGGATAATGGAAAGTCTATAGCCATACTGAAGAGATGTAATACATCGAAACAGCTGTCTGTAGATGACACAATAATTATATATATATATATATATATATATATATATATATATATATATATATATATATATATATATATACTGTGCATTCTGTAGTAACATGGTTTGTAATATATGTCTGAGCACAAGAATAAATTTACGAACAATGGGTTCAATATTTCAGACAATTTTTGCAACGACAGCACTAGTCAATAAAAGATTTTCATCAAGCGTTTGTTATGGTGTACTTGATGTTGTTTTGGGTGCTGATTCCGAAAATGTAATCTGTTTTCTTGTATTAAATCTAGTATTCATGATGAGATCAAAGCTTTATTTTAGCATAAAATTTGAACGCCACAGGAGGTTCAAAGATAAACGTTTTTAGCTTGTCCATCTGAGCTGTATCTTCTTTGTATATTTTATCCATAGTAACTCTGTTTTTATTCATTCAAAAATTCTGATTGATGCAAATCTTGTTTTCATTTAACTGTCGCTTATATTGCTTCATATACAATCGAACTGAAAACTGGATGTGCCTGTGGCAGAGAAATGGGATGTACAAAACGGTTCCTGACTCAAAATTCGTAAGCTGTATCGGGAATTGGTCTAAAAAAAATTGTACTGTAACCTTAATGAGAAAATTAGTTGAATATCGTGAACCAGTGTAATCTGGGGTTTGAAAGGCTCCTCCAACTTTTAGTGGGATTTATCAGTACAAATGTAATAGAACCACTTTATACAAAGCTTTTTGAGTCCCTTCCAACTGGGCTGCGGGGGAATTTTCAAATATCACCGGAAGCCCCCCTCAGCTACGTCCTCTGATAATATATATAATAACTCATTTCAAATTTACAGACAGTATGAACGATTAACATATTGGTTCTTTTTCACCATTTTTAGATTTGAATATTAAGCATTCCGAGTCATTTTTCCTTCTGTCTGGATTCTATTCTTGAAGAGATACGGAAAGAAGTGTTTTTAAGTAATCGGCAAGTCTGGCTGACAATAATATAACATCTGTCATGGAATGTTTGCTTGCTGACACCATGCAATTTCTGTTCAAACATTATATATATATATATATATATATATATATATATACACACACACACACACATATATATATATATATATATATATGTATATGTATAGATATATATATATGTATATGCACACACATACTCACATATATATATATATATATATATATATATATATATATATATATATATATATATATAAAGACATCAGATAATTGTTGCACACTACGGATCCAAACTTACCTTCTCTTGTTTGGCATCACGAGAAACCTAATAAACAAACAGGATGTGCGTAGTTGTCAGGAGACAGGTGTTCAAATTTGCAAAATTTGTGAACTCTGGTTTCTCAACTGAACGACCGTAGCCATCATATATGGTGGCAGGTTTTATCCCTTTTTAAATGTGCGTGTGTTTATGCCTTTATTTCTGTATTTGTTTGCTTTTTTTTCAGCGCTTCCGGAAATACTGTTTTGTCTACGGACTTGAAAATTGAGATCAATGCCCCACTAGTATTGAGCTTCTTTTTTTTTTTTTTTCAACATTTTGCAGCCTTGTTCTGATTGTGTCTTCTACAAGACTCCTTCGAAAATGTTTTTTTTTTTTAATTTTTGGAAAGAAGCTGTGTTAGGCCTTCTAGTGGGTTTATTCTCCGGAATCTAGATATTTCTAGATATTTGGGGTTTTTTCAACTCTTTTCAGATGTTTTCCAGTGGAAAACGCCAGTTATGTCACATATTCATTCTGACCATATTTTTTCCGATGTTTTTTTTGTTTTTGTTTTTTTTACATGACTTCAGATTTTGATGCTACAGTTGTTTAGTTATTGACTGTGATTACATGTTCTATTTACATATTGATTTACCGCATTCAGCTTGTTGAATTTGTACTTTTCCTCCATATACATAAGCTCTAAATGTTTCCATAGAAATGCCTTCAGAATATACCAAAATGTCGTATGGGATGTTGATATATGTTTTTTATTTAATCTAATTTTAATGTATATAGTGTATAATTTGTTTACTGAATTCTATTGAAGTCCAGTCTATTCATTCTAGAACATTAGAAACCCGGCGTTGCTCGGTGAAAATAACTTTTTTTTTCTGCTCACCCAGGGAATATTTTCCAGTATAGTCCTGGCGCTGTAAAAGAGCACCGTAGGAACTTTTGAGTTTACTAATAAAAAAACTGTTATGCATGCTTTAACGAGTAAGAATATCCTGATTAGACATTCCATATCAATTCAAGAATATTTCAGAGCCATTTTTCATAATGGCGTATTTTTGCTATGTTGCCCTGGTCAGAAATCATTTCTTCCATCATATATAAGCATAGTGTATATCGTTGGAAATGAAATTTCATTTTAAATGAAGTTCACAAAAGAACCATATGCCACAAAGCCAATCATTTCCAGCTATCTACGACCAAATATCATAAACCCTCGTTTCAAAATTAAAGTCCCGTGTTGACTAATAGCTTTTACATAAAGGAGATAACTGTTGACAGATCTAATCCAAATTTGTATTAGTTCTTCTGTAGCCAATTGTCTACACTTCCTACTGAAATGTGGTGAGTACTTTCAAAGACATCGTGTGGACAGACGGAGAACTTCAAGAGATATTTTGTTGACAGTTAGGTACGACGTGGGAGAGATAATCTTTGATGGATCTGTTTCAAAATTTTCCAACTTCTTTCGTAGCCTATTGCCCAATCTTTTACTAAATCCTAACGAAATTGATTGAGAAATTTTGGAGATATCGGATTGACGTACAGAGCAATTTTGAAGATATTTTGTGGTGGGAACAGACAGCTACAATGGAGAAGAGGTATTATGCATCTGTTGTCGATATTCATTGAGAACTGTTGGAGATATCATGTGAACAAATAAAACTTTGGGAAATATTCTGTCGTTGCAGAGAATTTAGCTAGGTCGTAGGGAATATTGTACACGGATCTATTCCGAAATTTCCTACCTGTTTTTTAGCTTTTTACCTATCGTTCCAGAAAATCTCATTAGAATTCAACGATAACGTTTAGAGATATCACGTGGACAAACTGATGGAAAGAACAGTAATAAAATTTGAATTGAATTTTGTGGAAGGGTGGGCTCTAAGCAACGAAATTTAGTGAAATACATTTGTCGAACGTCCTACGATAAACAGTTTGATTGAATATGTTTGTATATACCACTTTTTTACCCGATCTTATTCAATTCTAGTAATAGTATAGTGCTCTTTCCAAAGGTGCATGTTTGGAAGAGACCGGAATTTACGGTGCGTGAAGCAGCCTACCAGATTGAAGTGAATTTTTTTAAAAAGATACCAGCAGTGATTGATGCAAAATGTATTCTGAAGAGCGAAAGTTAAAGGGGTTGACTTATATAAACTACTATAGATTTAATCTTTGAATTTTTTTAACACTTTTCTCGAGAACTGTTGATCAAAAACAACTTAAAACTCGACACTGCACTGCCGTATATGCTACATAACATACCAGGCGAATGTTAACTTTGTACTGTGGCCAGTTGTCGAGTAACCACACAAATACCTTCAATAATAGAGAGATGGTGCGAAAAACACATTTTCAAATTTGGCTACCTTTTTTTTTCATTCATATTGATGTAAATAAGAGGGAAAACATGAGAAATAAGAGTTGGCAAAATGTGCGAAGTAGATTACAACTACCAACTGATTATTGTCTGCTGTTTTTAACAAGATATGCATTATCAAAGATTTGCATATATTCATACATATATATATATATATATATATATGCAGAGAGAGAATGATTACGCTGCATTTTCATCTGACATTCACACACTGACGGGAAACCAGCGAAGTCTGGTGGTACTGTGAGGCAGTGTACTAGTGTTGATGATACTTCGGTCCTGTGGCCATACTAGACCCGGGTGTCATCATCTGACAAAGGCTTTATTGGCGTCACTATTGTTGTTTCAGTCGTTGTATATTTTCAATTACATATATGCACGTAGACGTATTTGAAGACACATCTGAAAACGCACACAACAATATCTCACGCTGAAATCAATGTATATATATATATATATATATATATATATATATATATATATATACATATATATATATATATATATATATTGTGTCATCCACAGACAGCTGTTTCGATGTATTACATCTCTTCAGTGCGGTTATAGACTTCCCATCATCCTATCCAGTACCGCGAGACGGAATCGAAACTGAGACTGATATCCTACCTCTGGACTACGAAACTGGACAGTCAGTCAGGCTGAATTCAAGCGATATATCCATTTAAACAGAAATTCCTCATCCACCGGAGTGCTCTATTCCTATGGAAGAGCATTGCGTAAGCTTACAATGGATGAGTTACCTCACTTGTGTGTGTGCGTGTATGTGTGTGTCACTATCGGAGCAAACATGGATATGTGGAAAGATTAATATACTTATTTCGATATGATCATTGAATGAATAAGTTTTATCCGACATAATGATGAAACATTTTACAGATAATGAGGGAAACGCGGACAGGGTGAATAAGTATTTATTCTCAGGCGTTTCGTGGGGAGGACCCCAACATCATCAGCGAAACGGGTAAAATGAAGTGGAAAGCCTCTCAGAGTTAGTGTTTTCTATCTTAAAGGTGGGTGGGGTAGGACTATATACATCGATTATATCTGTATACACGCATTTATATACATACATATATATATTTTGGTGAATAATACAATCTCAAGATAAGACGAGATCTCAATTGCAATCTGAGTTTTATGCTTGTAGCTCAGTGTTTAGTCACTCTTTTTGGTCAATAAGACCACTTCATTTTGTGGATGATTTTTAAATGTCGTCTTATGCGCCGAAACATACTGGGTTTCTCTGTATGTGTGTGTGTGTATTTGTGTGTATGTCTGTCTGTGACTGTGTATGAATGTGAGTGTGTGCGAGGCAATGTATATGCATATGTATGCCAAACTGTTTTGGACTGCACCATGTTTAGGAATTTTTAATAGCGTGTCGGGCAAACACACAAAACAGGCACCTATTAAAAATTGCATATTTTCTTTAATATTTCAGGGAAAAGAGAGATAATACTGAAGGATTATTCTCATAGTAATTATTGATTAGAATTGTTAGTTTTCAAAAATGATTAAACGTGAGTGGATGATAGAAAAGAGTTGATTGAACGAAAATGGGATTTTTGCTATCATAATGACAAGAACAAAATATATTGCCTGCATGCTGGTGAATGCGTTTGGCACGGAATGTTGACATTCACCGGGTATACATCCTTGTAATTCTTACTTATATATTGATATCTCTGTTCACCTATGAATAATGAACACTATGATTAAATATCGTTCACAATGGATACAATTTTGTTTTCTATTTCTTTCTTTTGGTACAGGAAAAAACATTATGATATATATATATATATATATATATATATATATATATATATATATATATATATATATATATATATATATATATATATTGGCAGCAAAAACGAAGGCCTGGAAATAGATGGAATGTACTGGAATATTTATCAAACATGAATCAAAATACCTTACATTACAAGTTCTCTAGAATTACACAGCTTTTAGAACTGTGGATATTATTCTCGGACATTCCTTTAATTCGGTGAGGCATGGCAGCCACCTGTTTTCAACACAGTTCAATGGACATTCCTGTGACTCTAATCAGTGTCACTTGTTCTCTGTAAGGCTTACACCTGTGTCATTGGGTTATTACTGTACTCGTCTATGTGTGCGTATTCCATTTTTTTTTGTACGTATAATTATACTTGTAGACAGAATATCTTTGCTGCTATCCTCGCCACCTCGTTGGACCATAGCATATAAACCCATGTTTTAAAACATTTAAACTGTGTTCCGTGGAACCCGGGGTTTTTCTCGAAATTTTCCTTGTGGTTCTGTGAAATAAAGTGACTTTTTTGCTATATATTTAATAGTTCTCTATCAGATGAACACGGTATTTACATGTCTTCGTATCTTATTTATTTCGTGTGATAATTGATTACCTATTATGTTCTTAATGCATCATGACTTTCAGCTAAATTCCAAATACTTATTCTTAACGCTTATGCTGAAATAAAAAAAATATTAGTTATTTACGTGACACAGACGATGTCCAGTCAGTAATCGTTCATAGGTTTATTTTTCCCCAACAAGCTTCGGTCTTACTATTCAATTCAAGTGTGTATTTTATTTTGCGTTTATACACATGAGCAATGCTAGATCCAATAGTTACAAACATATGTAAATGTACATGCAAGAGGGGACGTTGTTTTTGAAGGGGTCCTCTTAGAAAATAACCATTATTCATCCCGTCTCTATCATTGCTGTAGTCCCGACAGACCCCGCCTTTCCAATTTTTCGTTTGTTATAGGTAACCCTTAACCTGTCGACATAGGCTTCTTCAGTTTCTAAGTGAATCTGACTGACTGTCCGGCCATCTATTGGACAACCGTAGCCACTGAACTTGTCGAAGGTTTCTATCTTTTCTATTTGTACGTGTGCTTTTGCTTGTTAGTGTGTTTTAGAGCTCCTGGACTTGAAAATTGGCATCAGTACCCCACTAAACCATTTTTTAAAATGTTTTTATTTGGGGGGATAGGAATAAAAGTTTTTTGTGATCTTTTCAGGGGTGTTAGTTTAACTCATATAGTTTGAGTTGCTGCTTAGTAATTGAAGATCGTCCCTTGCATGAAGTGGTCGAAATGCTTGTAAAAGTGGTAGTCCATTGAAGAGGGATCTGGTGAGCAAGTCGGTTGAGGTAGAGTTTTGTAGTCTAGTTCATTCAATTCCTGCAGGGTCTTTCGAGCGACAAATGTACTTATTAGCCTTCCTTCTGGGGTTACTAGCGTGACATGTTGAATTTTTTTCTCTTTTTCAATTTGCTACTAATGTCGAACAACTGTTGAGTGATCAACGTTTAGTACCTCTGCAACAACTCGAGTTGTTTTGCCTGGATCCGCCTCAATAATGGCCCTCAACAGGATATCGTTAATCACAGAAAGATGTCCTCATCTTTAGGGCTCTCGTCCCCGTTTCAAAATGTCTAGATCCAATGTTGTGCCGTGCGTTCGTTGGTGGTCCCCTGGCCAGATACTTGGTATATATTGCGAGCAGTTTACGATTTGCTCTCATGCAACAAAATTGCTGGAATTTTCTTATTGTCATCTTATATTTGACTGCCCCAAATAAATCATGATAAGTGGCGAAAAGAAATTAAGATTAAATAAATAGAGTGCAACGGTACGAAATGAATTCCAATGGAATTTTATGGAAGGGCGGGCGATACGGGCAAGGAAGAGGTGGCTATATTTGAAGGTGGGACCCAGGACCTTTATTTTCATTTATTTAGAGATATCTATACACACATGCATACGTTCATGACTATCCATGCGTTATCCCCTATAGCTTTAATTGCCTTTCTCTGACATTTTTATGAAGGGATGGGTAATAGTCTCCGAAGAAGATTTTTTGGTGCGGATCCATGCGTATTCACCTCTTCTACATCGTAGTTATAAATCCAAACCGCCACACATCGTCAAAATTTCATGCCTGTGCACACGATATATCCAATAGTTCTCAATGAATTTCGGGGTCATTTTGTGAAATGGCGGATGATACGCTACGAAAGAACTGATTCAATTTTGAGTCGGATTTATACATAGTTATTTCCCCTTCCTTGGGTGTTGGCAGAATTGTGCGTTCTTTGAGTGCTTCCTACTTTTTTATGCGCTTGTATTTAGTTTGATAAGTTGTTTCGGTTCAGTCTCCTGCATGTAATGCCACTCAAAATCCTCTTTTATTTTTCATTGAGTGCTTCTTATATAAACTTTAAACATTCAGCTTCATCTCTTCATGTTCGTTATTTTGCCCGATCCTCTTGTGGGTAAGATAACAGAGTTCTACTATTCTTCCGGGAATTCAAAGCCTTTTACATTGAATACTTAACTTTGATAAAGACGGTCAAATATCCTGTTCATATAATTTTCATGATTTGTTCGCTTAAGTGTGTCTCTGTAGTCAGTAGGTTATTCATTTTAGTGGTTTGTTAAATATTTCGATGATTTCGAACGAGCTATCTGTCCAACTACCCCAGATTGTCCATATCTATCTATCTATCCATCTATCTATCTATCTATCTATCTACCTATCTTTTCATATTTATCTATTTATTCCAGTCTTTTCATATCTATCAATCTATCTATCTATCTATCTATCTTTTCATATTATTTATTTATTCCAGTCTTTTCATATCTATCTATCTATCTATCTATCTTTTCACATTATTTATTTATTCCAGTCTTTTCATATCTATCTATCTATCTATCTATCTATCTATCTATCTATCTATCTTGTCATATCTATCTATTTATCCCAGTCTTTTCATATCTATCTATCTATCAAGCTATGTATTATTCATCTATCTATCTATCTATCTATCTATCTATCTATCTATCTATCTATCTATCTA
>OY735230.1:37870502-37873002 GCA_963457665.1 Thysanoteuthis rhombus
CAATTTGCGCGCGTGTGTGTGTATGCGTGTGTATGTGACTTTTAGTTTTCAGCATTACAGAAAGACCTGAAGTATTCACTGTCCATTTACTAAGAAAAAAAAATTATATGATCCTCTCAATTCAAGAAGTGCAAACCATATGCGCTTTGATGAACGGTCATGCAGTGAAAGGTTTTCCTTGGTTCGATTCTTTTGAACTTTGTCTCAGATCTGATTGATACGACCTATCAACCTCGGCTTGAGATCGATATACCCATATCAGATCGCTTATTAAAAGCAATTTGTGCTTCGTAATGAAACATTAAAGGTTTCGGACTGCACCTAGAATAAATATTAACCTCCGGTCAAATCAAACCTTCTGAAGAAACTTATCATCATGTGCAAACACATTAGACTGCATTGGTCCAGTTTTCGACATTAAAGATAACTCCCAATCAATTAGTATAAATACGACAATCCCACTGATCGTGTATACAATATAATATATACATTACACACACACACACACACACACACACAAATATATATATATATCCGCCGGACATTGCCAGGGAAGGATTAGCCGAACACTACACCAACTCAGAGGGGGCTGTCAATGAAGAACATACAGGGAGCAAATCTGTTGGGATTCTAACCTTCAAAGCGATGAATTCTGTACAGCAATACGAATTCAGGTCAAGTGGTGGAATATAATGAGAGAAGTTTTAGTGTGTTTGACCAGGATGTGGTGGATATACATATATATATATATATATATATATATATATATATATATATATATATATATACTGTGAGTAAAATGTTGTTTTTTTTAAATAGAGCAGGTATAAACTAAATTCTGATGGATACAATACAAAACGCACCAGAAGATCGTGAAACGAGTCTGTCACGAGTATCCATGAGTATAAAGATTTTTTTAAAGATTTTCTTTTATTTTTGAGTGAAAATATTTTCAGCCTTATTTTAACATTATGTAGATTCTAGGTTTATTAACACCATCTAGATTCTCCAGAATCTAGATATATATATTTAAAGGTTTTTAGATGTTTTCCAGTGGAAAACACCAGAGTGCATCATATATAAAATTCATTCTGACCGTAATTATTTTTCGATTAAAGTTTTTACATAACTTCAAAATTATATATATATATATATATATATATATATATATATATATATATATATATATATATATATATACATATATATATATATACATATATATATATATATATATATATATAATGCTCCTCTATTCAGGGTTGAGCACTCTTTAAGTGAGGTAACTCATCCATCGTAAACTTATGCATTGCTCTTCCATAGGAATAGAGCACTCTAGTGGATGAGGAATTGTGTAAATAGATATATCGCTTAAATTCAGCGTTGCTGATTGTCAAGTTCTGTTGTCAAGAGGTAGGATATCGACCTCCGGGTCTGAAGTGAGGGTTTCAATTCTGCCTCTCGGTTCTGGATGGGATAATGGAAAGTCTATAGCCACACTAAAGGGATTTATTACATCGAAACAGCTCTCTGTGGATGATTATATATATATATATACATATACATATACATATAAAAATAAGGGCGCCTCATAAAATCTCTTTTTCTGTTTGATATTTCGTTCCAAAAGGAGCATGCATTCCATTTTTCGTGTAACCTAACAATATTAACACTTGTGCAGTGCACGTGGTCTTCTTGGATTTTCTTGACATTTTCGACCTGACTCGTGAACACCATGCGAGGTGTGCACAAATACAAATATTTGCTACTTTTTGTGGAGTTCAAAGGTTGACGTTGAGGACTGCATGTGCCACATTTGGAGACTGATTTCGATCCTGCCGAAAATCTAGGGGCCATCTCGGTGGAAACTATTGTAAATGGTATTCTTGAACTTGTCAAAAGCCCAATATAATCGTCAACAACATCTGATTCAGTGATTGGCCAGGCTTTAGAAGTATTAAAAGACGAATAACAAATGTTCAGAAATTTTCTTTGTTCATTAAAAATCAGATTGAATTAAAAGTGAGGGTTCCTGTTGAGAAATCAATTGAAAAATTTGATGAAACAGTGATTTGATGTTGCATAGACAGATAGATATATACACAGATGAGAAAAGAATTAAATTGATAGATATACATCAACAGAATAAGATAGACAGATTGATAGATGGATAGATAGATGAGAACAGAATTAGATAGATAAATGAGAAAAGAATTAGATAAATGTGAACAGAATTAGATAGATATATAGATATTTGGATATATGTTAACAGAGATAGATAGATGAGAATAGAATTAGATAGATAGATGTGAACAGAATTAGATTGATAGATACATATACGAACAGAATAGGATAGACAGATAGATAGACGAGAACAGAATTAGATAGTTGAGAACAGAATTAGATAGACGGATAGATAAATGGGAACCGAATTAGATAGATGTATAGATGTTAACAGAGATCGATAGATATGAATAGAATTAGAAAGATAGATGAGAAT
>OY735230.1:37878002-37923002 GCA_963457665.1 Thysanoteuthis rhombus
ATATATGTGTGTGTATATGAATTCATACATGCAAATTAGTATATTTATTTGTATAATTGCCTACCATGTCCACATTAACAGCACTAGAAATGAAGAAAAGCATGTGTTCGCCTGTTTCTATAACGAAAAATGATATATTAAAACCTCAATGTGTTAAAGAAACGCTTAAGTGACTAAAAGGAAAATGAGTCATTGAGTTACTGAGCGAATTAAAGAGTGATTTATTGAGTTAGTAAGAGAGTCTCTCTTTCTCTCGTTTTCTGTTAAATGTAACTAATCCAGACAGGAAGGGGAACGCAGAATTTGGCCATACTTTTTCCTCAATTCTTCTTATAGAATAATATCCAACTTCTGTAAAGAAATTATAAATATTTCTAGTAACTTTTTGAGTTTCCTACCATGATCTATTTTTCATATTGCACTATATCAATGGTGACTTTTCTCACTGAATATTTTAGCCTGATACTTCATGTCTAATCACCCCTTGAAACAGCCGAGTTGACTTGACACTAAAGAGAACTTTAAATTATGATACTTGAATAATTGAAAATATATATTACCTGATAGAATAGCTTTAGGCTCCTTGAAGCCTATCCATCAAATTGTACAATCATATGTATATATATATATATATATATATATATATATATATATATATATATATATATATATATATATAAAGAGGGGGAAAGTGGGGAATAAAGAGAGAGATTGCTCAGAAAATTAAAACGGTGTGAAACAGCCAACAGCAAAGGAATAGATATAATCATGACTATATACATATATAATGAATATGTAAAGTATTGTATATATACGTGTATTCATATATATATATATATATATATATATATATATATATATATATATATATATGTATGTATATATATATATATATATATGTATATATATATATATATATATATATATATATATATATATATATATATATATATATATATATATATATATATATATATATATATATATATATACGTCTGCGCATATATATGTGAGAGCTGGCGAAAGTGGACTGACACCTCTATTATCAACCTGGGGCCTTTATTCAACGATCAAAATTATTCGAGAATATTTCATCATGAAAAAATTGCCCCGCCTACCATTAACAGGCTTTGCAAATTTTACTCTTCCAGACATCAATTTAATCAGTGATGAAATCGCACTTTGTGTGATATCCAACCAGGCGAAGAAAAAATCTATTTTTGCTGGAAACTCTTTCCTTATTCCATGATCCAAAATGACTACTGTTATTGACCAAATAACTGTCTGTGATAATTGGGAATACTCCTGACGAAGAGATGCGTTGTGTATTTTCCTCCTTTGCCAAAGAAGTAGGCGCGGATGATGAGTGCCCAATGGACCACTTTGAAAACCTTGATATTTCTGTTGTTTTTAGGGCTTCTAAGCTCATTCTTTGCCTTATCTTGAAGCCTCGGTACTCAGTGTTATGATAAACAGAGTGTCTGAATTTCAAAATTAGATAAGAACAACGCAATGTAGCTCTGGAAATAACAAAAATATAAACTTCTTAAAAAATGTCTTTTGGGCACTTATCATGCGCAGCCACTCTTATGTATCTATCTGGGTCTGACAATTGGTTTGTATGATCGCCTTTCTGTCGGTCTGTCTGTCTGTCCATCTGTCTGTCCATACAATATTTCCACAAGTTCTTTAATTAAGTTATAAGAAGGAGGGCTATAGGCTAAGGGACACTTGATTAGATTTTGGGGAGCATCAAGGAAATATTTTTCCGATTTAGAGATATTTATATTATTCTGCAAGGGGCTACCACGGGGGAAATTGGTTAGTTTAGAAATGAGGTTTAAATTCAGGGGGAATAACCAAGAATAAATTCGTACTTTTAATTCCATTTTCGTATTTTTCTATGTATATATTCCTATCCTATTTGTTATAAAGCTTATAGTAACGTTGTCATTGACAGGGATTGACACTCTCTGACTATCTTTTTAGTTCTGATTTGATATTCCCTGGACCTTCTGGGAGTTCTCAATAAATCTTAATGAAATTTCGCTGGAGAGTTGGCTTGATGCTTCGTTGTGTAAATTTGTAGCGGATCCATGCAGGATTATCTCTACTCATTGTATCCCCCCCCTCATCACACAATAGCTCTAAAGGTTCTCCGTCTGTCAGCGCGATGTCTCCCAAAACGAATTTCAATAAGATTTAGTGGAAAACTGGACAGTGGGCTTCGAAAAGATTAATTAAATCTTGGAGAGGATCCATTAAAAATTATCTCCCTTATGATATAGATATCAATCCATAAAGATGATTCATTTTTCAATGACTTTTGATTACCAATAACTTCTTGAATGGAATTCCTCTCAGATATATAATACTTTTTTTTTAACCTTGTGAAATTTCTTTTCCACCGATATAGAATATGCCCCTATTCGTTGAAATAGTCCTATTTCAGACTTGCGAAAATCCACCATTATGGAAAATGGTGCAGAAAATTTGTTTACTTCTGATCGGGAATTTTCACCCAAGATATTCTCACTCACTGAAAGTCCGTCTGTATTCCCTCTTGGTTTCATAAATCAACGCAAAAATTCCTATTACAACGCCGGGACTTAGTAGGCTGCTACCAGTTGAAACAAAATTTATCAGACCCATACACGTCTGCGGTTTGAAAAATGAGCAAATTAGGACTTACGTTTGAAGATGAAAAAAGTCTCGGCCCACTGCTTATTTTGCTTACAGTTAAATCCTGCTGAGAGCACCGTTCCTCTTTCCATCATCGAAGTTGAGCAGCGTCGAGCATGAGCTGTACTTAGATGGGTAACCACTTAGGACCAGCCGGCATAGTTCCCTTTGAGCTATTCACGTGTGCCCTCTTATATCTGTATTGCAATCAGCGCACAAAAGAAATTAGTGCACGCACAAAAGATAAGGAAAATTTTATAGATAGGTTACTGAGCCGTAATTCAAAAAATATCAACACACTGTGTTGAATTCAAAAGTGCGCTCATACTTTAGTCACGGGGAAAAATTGCACAGTATAGCATTTCTGCGTACACAGACTATAAAAAAGGTCTGGTTAGTCACTCAATAGTAACTGACACGGGACCAACGTCTTTTGGCAGCATGCTACGTTGGGGGCAATCAAAAAATTAGATGAAGGTAGCAAATGGATTGGTTACTCCTCTTCTTTTGTTGGACAGAGTCTGAATTTTCAAAAAACAAGTGTGAACATTACTGGACGTGAATAAAGGGATCAATTTAACGTTAAGTCGTTCCACAAACTGAACCCCCACAAAAAACCTATTTGAGGGGGGACAAAAAAGTTTTACTAGAAAAAATAAGGAGTAAATGTTAGAATTTTCTGCCCTCTAGCTCCATTGATGCGAACTGTATGCGTGATACATGCTGGACCAACTCGAAAACTGAAAGAAACGTATGTTCACATTTTTGGTGACAGTTTTAGTTGATGGTTTCTAATATGGAAGGACACATAGAAAGCATGTGCTCTTCTCGAGCCTCAGCATTGACCTTGTACCCAATTCTGGCTTCATGGGTTGATAGTTAAATAACCACATTCCTGAATGTTGTCTGCTTGAAGAAATGTCTCTTTCATGGCTATTCTTCCATACAAATCCATACGATGAAGACACTGTGGGTCAATCTTGGATTAAATTGAATACACCCTGCCACACCCACCGCCTTGCAACGGGGACCTTTCCAATTTTCCGTCCCAACGCTCGAGTAAATTAACATTGTCTGTTTACTCACATGGTCAGACACGTACCACACTTGCAAATATATATATATATATATATATATATATATGTGTGTGTGTGTGTGTGTGTGTGTGTATATATATATATATGTGTGTGTGTGTGTGTATATATATATATATATATATATATATATATATATATATATATATATATATTCACAGCCAAAATGTATGTGTGTTCATTCACAGTGAATAGACTGATTTAATTTTAAACATTTTTTATGATCTCTGTCTATACATAGAGTACTTTATTGTATGAATCAAATTATGTATGTATAGATATAATACACATATTTGAATAGAATATATATATATATATATATATATATATATATATATATATATATATATATATATATATATAGTTCATAAGTTATTTTTCTATTTGTAAGGATACAAAGGGAAAGAAACGGATTTTATCCCTGGGTAATGATATCTAATAACAGTTTTTATATACAAAAAAAAAAAAGAATTACAAGAATATATACCCGCTGGATATCAACAATTCGTGCCTGATCCACTCTCATGTTGATATATCTATATATGAATGTGTTATATCATTCTAAATTCTATTTGAAATGAGAATAAGTCTCTCGGCTTCGACAGCGTAAATAGAATAAACAATTAAAAAAAGATGGGGCTGCTGTAGGGATCAGACCTGTAATCGATCTAACGTAGCTTAACTCTTAACCATGGAGCTAAACAGTTCGACGGAAGGGTGTAGACTCAAATAACCACTTTAACTCCACTATTCCCATTTTTTCCTTTACTATCCATGTCTGCACTTGTTGTTTCTAACGTGGATAAGTATGGTTATCAAGAAATTGATGTATAATCCGACAGAATATTTATGATTACATTATATCATATGAAAATCTATTTGAAATGACCTCCCGTTGTTACTCAGAGAATGAGTCATTCAGCCCAGACTCTGTAAATAGAATAGTATTTGACGGCATTTGAAGTGCACTTTCTCCTAATAATGTGACTGAAAAACTAGTTCACATTTCTACATGGTCAAGTAGGCAAATTTGATAAACTAATTGTAAGTCTTGACTCGTATAGACTGTAAGTATTTTCCCTCGTATAACTGATTTTACAAAAAGTCATTCTGTCCCAGATTTAATCATAGCAAGATATGTGTAGACTAAATAGATAGATAAGCCTGTTCATGCAGGGTTAAAGTCCACTCAAACTTCTATTCCAACAGAAGATGATTACTGTAACCTTTGCTTTGTATATATTATAAATAAATTCGTGAATATGTAAGTCGCCTGTTTAGTTCAGATGGTATGAAAGCCGCTTACGGGACATTTGATCGTGATTTCAATTCACCTAAGAGAAACGTTAATTTTTGTACATCGGTTTGGTTTAACATGACTGGATAGATAAAGCGTGGAGAGTTTCATTTGCAGCAGCTTTCGTCGTTGGACATAAACCTTCCCCAAGAGTATCCGATCTCTCGATCGTGGGCGTCGGGGAGCCAGTACTTCTGAACTTGTCTACTTTGTCACGCCATCTCACATTTTATCCTCCTCATTTTCGCACATGACCTCTAGGGGTCTACGCTGTAAGTCGTCATGTCAATTGGTTTACTCATATTCTTGCAACACTACCAGCCCATTGCTATTTATATTCTCCAAAGGACCTTAGGATATATCTGATTCCTGTTTTTCTTTAATATACTGTGCTGTCTTGTGATCATTCAATGTGATGTTAAGCATTATTATGTCCTGTGCATGTTGCTTGGTTCTCAGTTCAAGAGTTGACCCTCTGATTTTTGTAAAGGATTAGTTACTTTCTCGTTGTTCTTGTCACAAGAGGGAAGAGTCAGTCCCAAATTACACCGGAGTTTGACAAAAGATTGATAAATAGATAGATATGAGAAGACTGAAATAGACATATATGAACAGACCAGGATGTTTTGGAACAACCTGGCTCATCTAGCTGGCTATGTAGTTAGATAGAAACCTAGATCAATACATGGACAGACGAAGTGACATTCTGTACACATCTATTTGAATGTATTGATCAAAATCTCTTATTTGTGTTTTGCCTCATCTACATCGACTCAAACATATTTTCATACTAATAGACGATCTCTGTTAACGCTTCACACACAAATAAATAAACAGAACCTGCGATTGATCATGTTTAACTAAGATATGATTTCATCACAGTCATCATCCATTAACTTTATTGAAAGAGGCTCTCATAATTAGATTGAAGGTGCTCTCAACCGGACAAAAATCTTGTAAGCAACATAATGAAGGTTTGAACTACAGGGTCATTGTCAAGATGTTAAATATCCCTTTCATTACCACTGGATCGATTATTTCGAGTTGGAAGAGCTTCGGCATCACCAAAGCGCCTCCTTGAACTGAAGCTCCAAGGAAAATTTTCTCCACGAGGAACTCGAAAAATGCTTAGAATCGTAGCTTGGAAGATGATCCAGGATGATTTCAGTGCAGCTGGTACATCGGTTACTTAAAAGACTATTAGTAATGAACTACGCAGGAATTGCTTAAGATACCGTAAGTACCAACGTATAAGTTGCATGTGACCATTCGGAAAAGAGTAATGATTTTTGGAAGAATATGGTCAGATGAATCAGATATTTAAGTGTTTGGCAAAAACCCAGTTACTCATTCATGGAGAGAGGATGGATGCGCCAATGATCCCCACAGTAAAGTACGAAGGCGGAAGTATCATGGTTTCACGGCTTTTCTCTTTCAATGATACGGGATCGCTTCACGTGATTGAAGGAACCATGGATTAATCGATGAATTGAAGTATTTTGGAACGTAATTTTTGCTTTTGTTTCTGTTTTTACGCTGCAACAACTGGAGCTTGAAGAGGGTTTGATCTTTCGACGAGTTAACGACCCGAAGCATACAGTTAAAATGACTCGCGAATGGTTTGTTCAGAACAATATAGAGTTGCTCCAGTGACTTAGTTATCCCCATGACATGAGTCTAATTGAACATTCATGGCAATACCTGACAAACCAACTCTATCAGAGGGAACCAGAAACATCAATGATTTGAAGGTGTTTCACGAGGAACAATGGGCAACAATTTAAAAATAACGTTACAGAGGGCTTGTAATTGGCCAGAAGCCCTAGTCTCGAGGAGAGATTCCTCAACCCTTATCCTTGTGCTGCGTGCCTAACAGAAAGTATTTAGTATGATTCTGAAGGTGTTTGGTATGTCTTAGCAGTTGATTGAACGACGGCCTATTGAACTGGAGGCGAGCACTCTACTACTGAGTCACAATGATTGGTCCCACGTTCGTTTTAATGGAATAAAATGATGTCAAGTCATTCGATGCATAATGTATTACGTACCAATTGTTTTTATGTTCTCTCCTTTTTATCGTCGATGGCTAAAATTGGCACCAAACGGAAAATTGACTTATTTTCTTTACTTTGAGCCACCGGAAGAAGAGGCTGACTGGAGAGACTCTCTTCTCTTACGGATATTACATTTTATACCTGAAGTGGGCTGCAGAAAAGAATCAGCTGGAATGTTGTGATGACATCGAAGATGAGAGAAATAGATCAAATTGTGCGAAATAAAGTTGGTATGTTAATGACTTTTCAAAATAAGAGACTAAAATAATGTACTACACGTGTAGTATCTTTGTAAACCCAGTTGAACCATTTTTCTTCTATTCTGAGGCTATTTCCATTCCAGTTGCTTTGGCTTGAGCCTCCTAAGCCAAATAGTTGATCCTCCAATGAACACAACGATAAACTTGTAGAGTGGACGAAGGCTGGCACCCCCATAAATCAAATTACACAACAAAGCCGGCCATTTTAGCCAAGTTTAGATGCAGGGAAAAGCTTATTTGTATTCAATGACCCAGAAAATAAGAAAAGGAAATCGCCTTCTTTACCCTCTCGCCGCCTTTACCAGAAGTTGGTTAGCGCCGATTAATCGCACGATTTCACCGCCATCTTCTATTTCCTAACCAACTGGAAGGTTTTCGTCATTGCTCTTGAGTTGGGAAGATATATATATATATATATATATATATATATATATATATATATATATATAAGTGCGTATGTGCGCGTTTTAAAGAATTTTAGACAAATAGAATAAACTTTTCCGTATGTATGTATATGTATTCATATACGTACATATGATATACATGTGTACGTAAGTTTATGCATGTTTATGAATGCATATATATGTGTATATGTGAGGTTGTTTTCTTAAGTATACATGTGTATATCTTTACATATGTAAATATATATATCTATATATGTATGCATATGTGCGTGTGAATATGTATATATATATATATATATACATATATATATATATATATAGATAGATAGATATGTACATATATCAATGGATGTATATGTATAAGTATATGACTATATATATATATATGTGTGTAAAGTATTATGACATTAGAAATAATCTTGAAAAACGGAAGTAAATGTCATAATACTTTAATATCGTTGGATTCTATATCCTAATGATAGATGAATACAAACGTACATATATATATATATATATATATATATATATATATATATATATATATATATATATATATATATATATATTCAAAAGTGTGTGTGTGTAAAAGAAAAACAAAAACATGAAGAAGATTAATTGGAAATTGTAGAAGTGGAAGAGAGACGACTAAAAAAAAAAGCTGAAATGATATTTCTCAAGCAATTGAATTGAAGGTGATGGGTGGATACTGGTGCAAATATGGCCATTCATTTTTCCTATCACTGGTTGATGCAGCCATATTGTTTGGATTTTATCTAGCGATTAATCTTATACGGACACACAAACACATATTGTTCAAATGTCATTCTATGATTTAACATAAAACAGTCTTTTTAATACTCAGGAATGTACTCAGTTCATTTATTTCGCACAGAGACTTATAAGGGCATTACCACAAATGGTAAATGATTCGTATCATCAACACCATCATCATTCTTGTGCATCGTTGTATGTAGACCTTTCCAAAGATTTGACAGACCGCTCTATCCTGAGCGTCAGGAATCTTGTACTCTCTGAACTTGTCCGGTTCATCACGGTGTCTTATGTTTCACTGGCCAAAGTTATGGATATGGACTCTAGGGATCCACGTTTTAGTTGTGATGGCCAGCGGTTATCAGACATTCTTTCAACATAATCAGCCCATTGACATTTGAGTTTTTTCAGATTGATTCTTCGATATTTCTGACTCTTTCCTGCGTCTATTATACTGTTCTGTTCTCCATGAAATCTTCAAAAGAAGAAAAAATCCAGCGAAGAATCACTCTCGAATGGTATGCCTTGGGCAACGCAAGCCCAATCATTCAAGAACAAAAAATCCCATGTCTTCAAAAAAAAGGGTAAATAACCGATGCATCCTCTTTATAGTCACTTATAGAGCTGAAACGTGGAACCTAACCAAGAGATTGACCTGCAAACTGAGAAGCATGCAACATGCACATGAAAGAATCATGCTCACCCTCAGATGGAGAAACCACAAGATAGCATAACATATTAAGGAAAAACAGGAATCTGAAACATCATAGAATCCAGTGTAACACCCAAATTGCAATGGGCTGGTTATGTGGCAAGAATTGCAGATGACCACTGGACATCATGACTCACAACGTAACTCAAAAGGTTGAGCTTGCTCCTTCGGGCACTTGCCAACTTACCGTGATTCTTCGCTTGATTTCTTCTTCTTTTGAGGATTTCCTGGAAATTCGTTATCCTTGGGATTGGTATTCATTATTTCTGCGTTCTTGACTTTTATCCTTGTGTCTTTGCCTTCAACTTCTTTGAGGTACATTACCTTTAGTTTTACTAAAAGTCCAGTAAGATACTTTTCAACCAAAAATGAGGCTAAGTTGGATTTTACATCATTGACAGGGTTGTTAGCCTACAATAACAATCCCCAAATCGAATCGTTTCTGCTCAGTGCTTGTGAAAAATAGTTATATTTACTAAACATGTCATTTCCTGTACTTCCTATCACCACAACCTCTGATAACTCAGCCTTACCCTTATTATCATCACAATACGGAGGCACTAGGATCACTTAAAAATTTCACCATATAAATTAATGGTTATTGATTTTTTACTATTCGGCATTTCGCTTTATGAAAGTATTTTTTTCATGGGAACGCTCTAATTTCAGATAGTATGGAAACACTGATTTTTCTGCTGTTGACTATGTATCAATGGTACATTGCACAGAATTGAAAACCCCTTAGCAATACGTTGATTTTTGAAGAGTTACTAAATGAAAAGTATACTAGTTGATTGGTTTAACAGCGTTTCAGCCTGTGATTGGTTATTCAATGTCAAAATCAGTTGTGAACTAAGGAGTATATATATATATATATATATATATATATATATATATGTGTGTGTGTGCGTGTGTGTGTGTGTGTGTGTGTGTGTGTGTGTGTACAAAAAAAATATGGGGGATATAGTTTTTCTCTACCCCAAAATTGGGACGACAAAGTACCAACTTTTATGAAAGGGAATAGGGAAGATAAGGGTGGATTGGGGTATATTTTTTTCGCAAGTGGTACCAAAGATGGATAGAAATGGATTGAATAAGGGGGCCAAGGACTGGGTTCATTGTTTGGTTGGGAGGGTGTCGAATGAGGTTTGGTCGAATTCCTTTCCTTTGAGCTGTCTGACTTGGCTGGATCTACAATGAATTGAATTCCGGCCTGTATAGCTCTCCAGGTCATTGGAATAAGTAAACCACCCCACCACGCCAAGGTACTTATTTTGGGAGTGGCGAAATGAAAAGAAATTATCATATATTCTCTATAATTTTCATAATCAAAATTATATATATATATTTATATATATATATATATATATATAATTGTGTCATCCTTAGACAGCTGTTTCGTTGTATTACAACACTTCTCTTGAGTGGCTATCAATTATCCAATCCAGTACCACAAGGTAGGATCGAAACCTTCGCATCAAGACCCAGAGGCTGCCATCTTACCTCTGCCCTACGCAAAACTGGACGGACAGTAAGGTTGAATTTAAGGGAAAAATTTATTCATGCAGAATTCCTCATCCGCCAGATTGCTCTATTCCTAAGTTGGAAGGAGCCTTATCTGTCACACTAACAGCATCATCCATGGCCGTCAGCCCCTGTCCCTTCCTACCATCTCAATGTTGGGTAGGTAATTGTGCCCGGATCCGCTCCAAAATAGCGGCTGAAAATGGTTTATTTCTACTGGGATACGATGAAAATATCCCATTTCAGGTTTTATTTAAATCACTTTTATTCAAAGTTGCAGCAACTTTTAGCTAAAGAATTCCGGAATATATACGAAGCTGGCAGAGATCAAAAAAGATATTAATCAATCGAAAAAAAGCAATCTTTTGTTTGAAAAAATGTTTTGAATGTTCAGATATAAATTGAATAATACATTACTCTGCAGAGAAAATACATATAAATCTTAACTAAACAATAATACTTTTTTTTCTACATTTTCAACGAAAAATCTTCGCTTTTTTAGTTTGATTTATATCAGTTCTTCTTTACCTCCTACGTTTATATATCCATGCATTTTTTGGTTAGAAGGTGTTGCCAATTTGACAAATAATAATAATAATAATAATAATAATAATAATAATAATAATAATAATAGGGGAAGGATAGAGACCGTACAGACCACAGCACTACTGGGAACTGCACGGATACTGAGGAAGGTGCTGGAGATATAAGTACTGCAACGAATTGTAGCTCTGTCATGATATGCGAAAGAGAGAGGAGACGTTAGCTGAGGACCGGAGGAGACTTATTGTCACTCAGCCTTCAGCGATAACCACTGGGCAACCGGTGTGAAACTGTAAATCGCAGAATTACTGCGACCTACGAGTACTAGGAGAGGACGGCTGGAGACTTGAGGAGACTTGCTGTCACTCAAACTCCAGCGGTTACCACCAGGCAACTGGTGTGAGATTCCAAAATAATAATAATAGTAATAATAATAATAATAATAATAATAATAATAATAATAACACCCCCAGAGAATTCGAAAAAACTTGCAAAATATACAGATCTTGAAATAGAAATTGGTAAAATTCGGCCACTCAAGAGTAAAGAATACTAGTAGTTGTTGGGACACTTGGATTACTCAAATAAAAGAATCAGTGATTTTTTTAGACAACAATTATATTCAAAGGTCAGAGGATAGTTCTCACCTCCACTGCATACATAGGATGCTTTTTTTTCAATGTGATCGGGAGTACTACACCTAGCAGACGTCATTTCATCTGTATTGATGAATGTTGATGGAAGTGTTGTATCTTTTGTACATGTAAAAGCCTGTCGTTTTGTTTCGTTTTGTTTTGTTTTTCGAGTTGAAATTACTCACAAAATATGGTTGCCAGCCTTAGGTCTCCAGATGAGACACAGCTGGTGACTTTCATGAACCGAAATCAAAGCGAACATGTTAATAATAAAATCTGAAATGAAGTTTTTTCCCAACATCATGGAGTATTTAGACTAGTATTTATTATCTTAGGAGTTCTGATAAGTATTTTTTGACCGGTGTGATATCGGGCCTTTTCTGCGTTGAGATCATCCATTTATTTCTTGTTGGTCACGGCCTGTCTAAGTTTCTTCAATCTTTTCAATAATTGATTCTTGATGGTTGGCTGAATGGAGCTAGGTGTCAGATCATTTAAACATTTACTCACTATCATATCTCGTAGTAAAAGTTGTTTTTTCTAAGCCAGAGGGCTCAAGGGACTAAGGGGGCCTTTAGCTTGCGTTATTTAGTGTTGTGTAGGTATTGGATTACCACGGGGGACTCTCTACATGATACATAGCTGCATAGACAAGACTGTCACCCATCTAGAAACTCAACGTTGCTTAACTTTGGTGATCGTACAAAAACCAATTTATCCAACACGATCTAGCCATATCTACCGTATTGGATGAAGTTCTGAGAACAGTTCGGACTGGAATCCTCAAACTCTATTCGAATTGGCAGTCACCCATGGAGCTGAAACATGAAACCTTACCAAAAAATAGCCCCTCGAACTGAGAACCATTCACAAGAGAGATTCATGCTAAACATTATGCGGAGAAATTAGAAGAGTGTGTAGAATATTAGGGGAAAAAAGCAGGCTATCATTGAATCCATAAGAAAACTCAAATGGCAATGGGCTGGTCATGTTGCAACAAAGCCAAAGAACGTTCGACATCATGACTCACAATTTGGAATCCCAGAGATCATATGATCTGTGTCCGACAGAAAATAAAAGGATGTGACGAACTGGACAAGTTAGTTGTGTACTGGTTCCGTAACATCCATGATAG
Source organism: Thysanoteuthis rhombus (assembly GCA_963457665.1). NCBI lineage: Eukaryota > Metazoa > Mollusca > Cephalopoda > Oegopsida > Thysanoteuthidae > Thysanoteuthis > Thysanoteuthis major. The sequence continues at coordinate 37,891,114 of OY735230.1, forward strand.
AGAGGTCTGGTGAATCGTGGAGAAAGTTTGCCCAACGACGGATTCTGAAAGGCCAATGATCTCTATTAGCATCATCATCATCAAGTGCTTGCTCTTCCGTGGCAGCTACCAAACCGATTAGGCTACGAAGACCAACCGTTAATTTAATTCGAATCATTCGATACATTCTTTCTCTATTTCCCTCGAACACCGTCAACATCTTTGTTCACACCATAGTATCATTAGCTAGCTCTGCTCTTTGTCATTCAAGGGTGATAAGGAGATCCAAGTGGACTAATGCCCTTAGGGAGAACATGAATCCATATTGCTTGGTAAGTGAGTTGCAGAACTCCGAATGATGGCCATCTCTGAGTGTGCTTCATATATCGGAAAATAGGGTCGAGTCATTAATAATGTGATTTATGAAACCTGGGCGAGGGTGACTGAAGCCGTAGCCAGTGTAAGAACTTTACCTACTTTTCTTTTACCACAGATTGGTTTGATGTGCTCGGATAATTTGCCAAGGAGCTTGGGAAAACGGTTATTTTTCATTCTGAGTTCTTTTTTTATTATTACTGTGGACAAAGCCCTGGGCTTTTACAAGGACATGTCGCAGCTTGTGGTATTAATTTTCTCTGCGTTATTGGAACATTGGCGGAGATTTCTGTGCTGTCCCCTACTTAAGTGATATTGCAAATAGGTAACTTTTTACGATTATTTCTCTTTTATTGTCCACCGTCTACAGCCGATAGAAAATCAGATATTTGCTTTGTGCCGTCTGTGCCCGAGGGCGTACGGTGCATGATGCAATATCGGTGATTGGAAACAGGTTTTACAAGGTTTAATCAAACGGCTCTTATATGCACCGATCACTGCGGCCTAGTGGTTGAGTGCTCGTCCCTGTAGGGTGTGGTCCCATCCACAACCGAATAATACCAAAGACTTTTGAAATTGCGCTCAATGGCTCTCCGCTAAGTACTCAGCAAAAGGACTAGAATTGAAGAACCTTGCTGCGAGGCAAAGGGTTTTACGGCCGAATTACATCAGACACAACGGTTCTGATAAGATGACTAAAGTTCAGCAACGTCGATCCTGGTCATTACTTTGATGGGCGACGATTGTGGATCGAAGCAGAACGAGGCTCCGACAGTCGTGCCAGCCGGAAGTGGGTCTTACTGAGTAATATTGAAAATGTATAACCTTTAATAATTAGTTATCTTTTATTGTCCATCGTCCATAAATGGCGAAAAATCAGATATTTGCTTTGTGCCGTCTGTGCCCGAGGCCGTACGGTACATGATGCAATATTGGTGGCTGAAAACAGGACCAATCAAAAGTTTTTTTTCTCCTGGCACCTGATTGAATGAACAATGCATCGGCCCAAAGTGCTGCAATAAAAAGCAAATAATGGTAAGATCAAGTAAAGTAAAGAATAAGTATTTATATTTGTTTATTCTTTTCTTTACGGTGAAAGTAGTACTTTATTTGATTTTTTTTTATTTACCCATTGACCATCAAGTCCAAAACATCACCAATAAAAAATGGATAAAATATTACGCTCGCCATATATACACGAGCGTGCACACACACCCACACACACACACACACACACATATATATATATATATATATATATATATATATATATATATATATACATTATTACCATACTATTAAGGACGTCATCAGAACATTTAATAATGAAAATCATATCGACCCATTGTGTTGTTGATAAAAAGCAACGGTAATGATACGGAGTAAATTAGGAATGCAATACCAGTATAATAATCACTATCATCATCATCATCATCATCAACATCATCATCATCATCATCAACATCGTCATCAGTCTTTTATCATCTGTCGTTGGACGTACACCTTCCCCACGATTCGCCACATCGTTATATTGTGACACAGAGCAAAGATTTTCTGAACCTGTCCAGTTAGTCTCACCATCTCATATTCCGCCGGCTTCGATTCCGTATTTGATCTCTAGGGATCCAGGTTGTAAGTCGTGATGTCCATTGGTTGTCTACCATCCCTGTAAAATGGCCAGTCCATTGTCATTTGAGTTTCCTTATGGTTTATATGAAGTCTCAGGCTCCTGTCCCCACCCTTCAATATACTGAGCTGTCTTGTGATCTCTCCATGTGAAGTTGAACATGATTCTCTTACGTGTACGTTGCATGCTTCTCAGTTTGCTTGTCAGTTTTTTGGTTAGGTTCCATGTTTCAGCTCCATAGGTGACTATCGGGAGGATGCATTGGTTATAAACTCTACTTTTTAGGAATAATGAGATTTTCTTACTTAACGACGTTTGCTAGCCAGGCCCATGGTGGATTCTCTCAACCACACAGCTAAAACAAGAAACGCGCTGAAATTAGAGCAAAAAGCGCTAAATTGGCAACATTCCATTACGTGCCCCCCGTTGAGAGATGGTTAGTTAATTAATCTCCTAGAGCAAGGGTCAGTGAACTACGACCTGCCGTGACATTTAATCCAGCTCAGAACATATTGAATAAGTTATTAGAAACAGTCGACAGATACTGTCAGCAAAATTGTCAAAATAGGTTTCTTCAGTTTTCAAGTTGATCCGGCTGGCTATGCATGCATGTAAGTATGTATCTATGTATCTATGTGTTCATGTATCTATCTCGCGTACAGGCCACACCAATCGAGCAAAAGGGCTGAAACTTCGATTGTTTACTCCTAATTATGTTTAGAAGAGGCGCTTTTTTCCAAAATGCTCCCTGAATAGGTTTTTAATTTGGAAGTTCAGTTTACAATGTTAGTTTATGCTAAATTAATCCCTTAGTTTATTTCTGCTTGTTTTTGTTTTGTTTTGTTTTTATTTGTTTTTTTAATTCAGACTTTATTGTGATCACTACCCCACAAAATGTGAGCGAAGTGACTAATTCATTGATCAGCCCTCTCTCCAATTCTTCAATTGTTACCCCCGATACACCAAAAAGACGTTGGTTATGTGACGGTTTCTATAGAGTGACTAACCAGACCTGTCCTTATTACTTATAATGATTGGTCTCACAGTCGATAATGGGACGTTAAGTTCATTAGAGCACTCCCTACTCTGCTTCAACATTCTAATTGATTCTTCATCTTTAACACTGCTGCTAAAAGTATTGTATTAGAAGTTATGCTTAATCATAATGAAAAACAAGCCTGACTGCAGCAGGGTCAAACTCCATCCCAATTTCTATTCCGACTGAAGATGATTATAAATATTTCTGTATTGTATCTATAGTAAATAATTCTATCTGTGATCAAGTTAGCATAAACTTACATTGCAAACTGCTCCCCTCTAAAAACCCTTTTCTCAAAGTTTTTCTCTCTGGACATAATAAAGAATTAATGTTTAAATTTTTCAGTCCTCTAATTCAATTTGTGTTGCCTGAACGAATGAAGCATACATACATAACCAGCCAGCCAGCCTGCCGGACCCACTTGGAAACTGAAGAAACCTATGTTGACACTTTTGGTTGACAGTTTCTAATACTGAGTTGACAGCACTAAATTCGCATAATCGAAGACGAACGGAATTCTGATGCGATTGTCCCAGTGCCACTGAAAAGAAAACCGTGGATAACGTAAACAACCGGAAGGAAAACTGTAGATAAGGAGAGAGGGCTCTGAGAGGGAAACCGTGGATAAGGGGGGGACATGAACCGCGTATATTTTTTTTTTAAAAGACAATTTATTGTATAATCCCATGCTTGTGAGCGCTGATGACGTAATTTTATTTCTATCACGAAAAAAGATTGAAAAAGAATAAATGATTGTTCTTTGATAACCAAAAAAAACAAAAAAACGTATCACTGAAAGGGAAGCCGTAGTTATGTTCTTTTTCCATCACGAAAATCGATTTGATAAAGATAAATGACGTCAGTTAATAGGAAAAAGACGAAGTGACTAATAGAGATGTTGGGCATCTGAAAACAAAATGAGATAAACATCTAAATTGGCAACATTGCTTCAGACCATGCGGTGTATATGTGGTAAAGACTTCAGAAACTAGACTGGCCTCAACAGCCACCTCCAATCTCACCGTATCCGTTGCACCACTCAGAACTGAAGCCATGGGCATTTTCCATTACGAAGAAAGAACAGCATCACGGTCTATTGGTCATAAATTACAGAATTCGACAAATTGATCGATTTCAAAATTATTAGAATTAAATACTTCGAATAGAAATTGCTATTGATTTCAAAGAACGTGACCAAACGAATTTTAAATGTAGCCATAATTCCAGGGCACTCTGAGACCTCCGTTATTGTAGAGTAATTGCTTTCGGTAGTCGAGAAAACAATGTGATCGATATTGGAGATATGCGCCTACTAAGTAACTAAAAAACAAGACTGTCTGGATAGTCACTCAATAGAAACCAACATGCAACCGACGTTTTTTGACAGCGTGTCTTGTCCGAGGAGAGCAAAAGAAAAGACTGGAAAAAATGAATACTTACTGTTATTTCTCTCGTATTTTGTTAGGCAGTAATCACTATCAAAAGTCTAATTTTTCCAGATACAAGTCTGGATGCTGCCGGGCACAAATTGGGGTACCATCCAGCATAAACATTGACCCCAGCCCCCAACTAAAAATCTGTCTAGGCGGGAACTTTCAAAAAAAACTTTCAAAAACGAAAAAGACAATAAGGATGCATGGCCGGTGCTTAGGCAGTCAATCAGACAGACCATCTTAGAAACTGGAGAAACCCGTGTTAACATATCTGGTTGACGGTTCAATTTCAATTTATTACATAAAAAATTTCATTGAAATTTTTCAGAAGAAGCATTTTCATCAAACCTCAGTCCAAGTCGGTGTTTTTTATCGACCGTAACAACAACAATCTTCGCCTTATTTTCCCGTCTGTCCTGTCACGTAAAATCAAACCAGTATATAAAATTCACATTTCCTTAATGTGATTTGAAATCACAACTAAGTGATTCGTAGGCGGCTCTCTTATCATCATCAGCAGCAGCCTTTTTGCGTATGTTGTTGGACATAAACTTTTTCAACATTCGCCAGATCTCTCTATCATGGACATCGCAGAGTCAGTACTTTCTAATTTGTCTAGCTCGTCACGCTATCTTACTTTCTATTGGCCAAAATTTCTCATATGATCTCTTTGGATCCATGTTATAAGTTGTGATGTCGAGTGGTTGCCTGACATCTTTGCAACACGTCCAGTCCATTGCCAGTTGTGTTTTCTAACTAATTTCTATGATATCTCGGACTCCTGTTTTTTTTCTCTAATATGCTGTGCTCTCATATGATGTTTCCATGTGATGTTGAGCATGGTTCTCTTGCGTGCACGTAGCATGGTTCTCAGTTTGAGGGTCAGTCTCATGGTTAGGTTCCATGTTTCAACTCAATAGGCGAATATCGAGAGGACGCATTGGCTGTATACCTTTCTTTTTAGTAGTTGGATTTTTATGTTCTCGAAATTGAGCTTGCTCTACTGGGAGCTTGCTCTACTGGGAGTTTGCCAACCTAGTGTGATTCTTTGCTTTATTTCTCCTTCTTGGAGACTCGTTGTCCTAGGTAGATGTAGTGATCTACTTTCTCCAGCTTTGTGTTTTCGATTTTGATCGTTGTGTCTTTGTCTCCAACATATTTGTCTTATCAACTAAGCTAAACTAACAAGCCTTATATACCAACGAATTTATCATCATCATCAGTCTTTTAACGTCCGTCGTTGGACATAGACCTTCCCTATCATGGGCATCGCGGAGCCAGTATTTCCTGAATTTGTCAAGTTCATCTCTCCATCTTGTGTTCTGTTGGCCTCGGTTTCTTATGTGATCTCTGAGGATCCGTGTTGTGAGTCGTGATGTCCATCGGTTGTCTTTCATTCTTACATCATGGCCTGCCCATTGCCATTTGAGATTTTCAATAGTTTCTATGATGTCACGAACACCTGTTTTCTTCCTTATATACTGTCATGTGATCTCTCCATGTAAGGTTGAGCATGATTCTCTCACGTGCACGTTGCATACTTCTCAGTTTGCAGGCCTGTCTCTTGGTTAAGTTCCATGTTTCAGCTCCATAAGTAACAATAGGGAGAATGCATTGGATGTGTACTCTTCTTTTTAGGATTATTGGGGTCGTCTGGTTCTTGAAAGTTGAGCTTGCTCTGCCGAAGGCTTGCCATCCCAAAGTGATTCTTTGCTTGATTTCCTCTTCTTTTGAGGGTCTCATGTTGTTGTACTTGGTAGATGTAGTGGTCTACCTTGCTGAGTTTCGTATTTTCTATCTAGACAGTTATGTTCTTATTCCCAACATGATTATTGCACATAATTTTCGTTTTATTGAAGTTCATGTGTAGGCCGACTTTTTTGCTTTCTTTGTTTAGATCGTCAAGCATCAGTTGGATGTCGTGGGAAAAGGACGATATCGTCTGCAAATCTAAGGTTGCTCAAGTATTTGCCGTCTATTTTGATTCCTCTATTTTCCCAGTCCATGTTCCGGAAGATCATCTTAAGGCAGGCTATAAAGAGTTTGGGTGAGCTGGTATCACCTTGTCTTTCTCCTTTTTGGAGCTGAAACGGTTCAGAGTCCTTATGCAGCCTAATGAATGAGTTGCTGTGGTTTACCGAAGTTGCAGTAATCATCTTCTGTCGTAAGAGTAGAATTTGACCCGGTAGCAGTCAGGCATGTCGTTGTTATTTTCATCTTTATCATCTTATTACTAGATTTACCCTGTTATCGTGTTGCTTTTTATCACAATACCCTCTGTGTGTGTGTGTGTGTATGCTGTGTGTGCGTGCGTGTGTGTATGTGTGTGTGTGTGTGTGTGTGTGTGTCCAGGTGTCCAGGCGCTCCTGTTCACATATTGGGGGTTAAAACCTTGAAAATCTGCATGAATTCACCACTAAGCACCACTAAAATCGTTTTTTTTTTTTTTGTTCGTTTGTTTTTCAAACGAAATTTTTTTGAGGGGTCTCTATGGTTATTTTGGACAACAATGGTCAAATCTTACGTTGTTCTGTTTTTGTTTTGTTTTTTAGAAAATTTCAGACAAAAAAATCTCCAGTTTTTCGATAATTTTAGATAAAAGATCTTCTTTTATAGATAATCCTAGATAATTATTTAGATAATTAGTTTTGGAACGCGCACGATCAACGGTGATTTGTTTATGCGAGGTATGTATATTTCATCACAATCCATCTTATTTCAGCATGGAGTATAATTTTTGTTCCTGGGTAGTGACTGTTATTTTGTAACTGCTTTGGTGTAAAAAGCATAGAAAAAGTTACTACTCCCTTTAAACTTTGCCTTCTTTGCAAGGATGTTAACTTGATTTTCTTATTTTATATGATTGAAAATGTGCAAATTCACCTATTGTTGAATTGAAAATCAATAAATTTCGAATTATCACGGTCCTAGTCTCAAAAGCAAAGTGTGAAAGAAATAATCAACATTTATATTTTTTGGACGTAATCATTCGGAAAATAACACTTATTACCAAGAAATAAAAAAAAGTTTGGGAAAAAAGTTGCAGAGTGTTATTCTTATTGAATTTTTTTTCTATCCCCAATTTTCCATGGTTGAAGTGGTTAAGACGTTGCCCATGAATATCGATCTATCGACGGAAGCTACTTCTCTTCTTTCTGATTTTTTGCCGTTTGTTCAAGTGGTCTAGAGTTGTATCGGGCGAGATAGTTTTTTAAAAAAATAACCATAAAATGAAATAAAGCAAGAGATATAAGAATTGCTATGATAACGCGTATTGACCCAGAGTGTTGTGTTTAAATGAAACAGTAATAAAATGGTGTAAACTAATTATAAGATACCAGTAATAGTAAGGAAGTGTTCTTACGCAGGCCTCGTCAACAATTGTCCATGACCGGGCTTCATGTATCACAAGTTTCACCACGTCACGGACTTCTTCAGGGTTTTCGAACACGTGAAATAGACCTAGATGCAACAAGCACTAGTTATTTACTCAATCACACGCTTTTCCTACCAATAGCTAGGGGAGGAGTCGAATTCATGCTTTTCTCATGGGCATTAGTGACAGTCTTAGTCAGAGTTTGAACTCGGCTCGCCCAGTGCATTTTCCCTGCAGCAGCGAGTCAATAAATTAACATTACAGATCGGAATAAAGAATGAGTTCCAGGTGAGAACTTATTACCGAATCGCAGTGTTAATTTATTTACACGCTGTTGAAGGGAACAGTTCAGTTGCAAGAAAAAAGCGACAGTAATCAACGCCAAGTCAAAAAGTATCAAAACAATGATAATAATAATGATTCACAATACTTTATCTAATAAAAATAATGAACATTTCTTAAAATATAAAAAAAAGGTGTTTGAATTCTTCACCCAATAATTCGAATAAATTGAAAATAAATGAAGAGTATTGATCAGATCTTGTTGTTTTCTTGACTACATCGACGCAGAAAGCAACTAAACAACGATATCAGAAGTTCCAGAAAATTTCCTGACATTATGGCTGCATTTCAAAATTCGTTTAGTCACGTTTTTCGAAATCAATATCGATCTCTTTTCAAAGTATTTAATTTTGATAATTTTGAAATCGATTTACTTGTCATGCGTCAGAATTTATGACCAGTACTACATGATGACAGTCTGTTTGTTTGTTGGCATTCGGGCACGCTATAGCGAATGCAAAGAGAAGAAGGTGTACTGCGAACACACAGACACAAGTGGACTGCTGCTGGTGAAGCAAAACTTGTTCAGAATTGGAGATGGCCATGCTAAGAGGAAATCAAGGGAAGAATCACTCTACGAAAGCAAACCTTCGGCAGAGCAAGCTCAACCTTCAAAAACAAGACGATCCCAATAATCCTTAAAAAAAATAGTATACAACCAACGCATCCTCCCTATCGTCACTCATGGTTCTGAAACAGGAACTGACCCGCAAACTGAGGAGCATGCAACGCGTGCATGAGAGAATCATGCTCAACCTCCCATGGAGAGATCACAAGACAGCACAGTATATCAGGGAGAAAACGGGAGTTCGAGATATCATAGAATCCATTAAAAAAACTCAAATGACAATGGGCTGGACATGTTGCGAAAATTGCCGACAACCAATGGACATCATGACTTACGATATGGATCCCTAGTGATCACATGTGAAACTGAGGCCGACAGAATCCTAGATGGAGAAATGAACTAGACAAATTCAGAAAATACTGGCTCTACAACGCCCATGATAGAGAAATGTGGCAGATCCTGGGGAAGGTCTATGTCCAGCGACAGATGTTAATAGAATGATGATGATGATGATGATGATGATGATGATGATGATGATGATCCGGCCTCCGAGGCCGCTCCCTATATATTTGCACCCCTGGGTCTGCAGCCATGACATGCTCGACTTGGATTACAGTGAAAGAGAATAACGCACATCGTCAACGTAACCGTCTCGACCGTATATATCTTGGTCTGGTGGTGAGGCCTTGTCACCAGTCGTCCTGACCGTACATCACTTCTGGACCCAGACATGCAGGGAGAGTGTTACGTTGACCATAGCGCTCTTTGTGTCAAGTCGTGTCCTTTGCTCTCCAAAACGCGTTGCTGACTTGGTGTGAATTGAGGGTTGTCCTTTTTCTAGACTGGTTGTCAATAAAGGCTGAAGAGCCCAGTCCAACAAGAAAAAAGAGCATACAAACCAAATCAAGTGATTAATCAATCTCCTCGAGTCCAGTAACCAGGTTTTCTCATAGAATAAGCTTTGACTAATTACCTCGTGCTGCTTTCTGTTATTTGTAGAACTCCTACTATTGAGTATTGACTTTATTTTTTGTTTGTCTACAATTATGATGGATGATAGTAAGCAGAGAAAAAAGTGATACTATGTACCAAAAGCAGTGACCCAATGACACAAAAAATGATGACGAATTCACTCCCACTTCTTGGGCCTAGCTCAAATCAACTTGTTCTGTGAACGTTTGCAAATCCCATTTACAGGAACTACTAATAAAGGAGTCGAAATACGGCATGTAGTTTTGGGAATAATATTGTATGGAAAAACGAATTATGTTTTTTCACCTTTTAGATTCTAATGAAGCAAGGGAGTATGACTTTAACTCAACTTTACTTGCTTTTTCTCTTTTTTCCTGGGTAATCATGTGCAACAACCACATCGGAGATAAAAAAAAACTGAGATCAGAATCAAAGACACAGAACTGGTGAAAGTCAATCACTACATCTACTATGGACAACGAATCTCCATGAGACCCTCAAAAGAAGAAAAAATCAAGCCTTTGGCAGAGCAAACTCAACCTTCAAAAATAAGAAGATCCCATTAATCCTAAAAAGAAGGGTGTACAACCAATGCATCCTCCCAATAGTAACTTATGGAGCTGAGACATGGAACCTAACCAAGAGACAGATTCGCAAATTGAGAACTTGCAACGTGCATATGAAAGAATTATACTGGGCCTCACATGGAGAGATCACAAGACAGCACAGTACATCCGGGAAAACACAAGCGTCAGGGACATCATAGAATCCATTAAAAATGTCAAATAGCAGTGGGCTGGCCATGTTGCACGAATGGCAGACAACCGATGGACATCACGACTCACGACATGGATCCCCAGAGATCACATGCGCAACCGAGGCCAGCAGAATGTTAGATGGAGAGACGAGATAGACAAATTCGGAAAATACTGATTCTGCGACGCTCATGATAGAGAATTGTGGCGAATCCTGGGGAAGGTCTTTATCCATCAACAGACGTTGAAAGACTGATGATGAATACGTGGTCTTCCTGAAGGGGCTCTTTAACTCATCTTTGGCGCACTCTCGTTCACTGGTTGACTGATCACGAAGCGGTAACAGTTTCAGCAGACAACGGTCTTTCATACTCGACACAGGTCCAAACTAGCTTAGTTGTATCTTGTTGAGAGTTGCCTCAAAGATTGCAAGTTTTGTGATCTTGATGGCTTCGCCATTAATGATCAAATCACTCCAGTGCACAACAAGAAAGAGGTGGAGTTAGTACTAATGGAAGAGATCAAGTAGGCATTGGTAATAGTGGTAGATAACCCATGATTCGACAGTAACCAACAAGCGAGCTTTGTATTATTTTCAATTTGAAACTTTGTTTAGGTTTTTATTTCTCCAAACATGTTTGTATAGTGTGCCAAAAGCTCTGTTTGTCCTAGCTATCTTATTGTCCATCTCTTTGCTTATTTTGGTTATCAGAAGATATGACACGCACCAAGTAATTAAGGAGTTAAGTAGTTTCTTATTTCTGTAGGGATATTGGAGTTGGTGTGATGCTCCTATTAAGGTATAGAATTCAGTACCTATTGTGAAGCTGGATTGGATATCATCATCATCATCATCATCAGTCTTTACAACGTCCATCGTTAGACGTAGAGCTTCCCCAGGATTCGCCACGATTCTCTATCATGGGCGTCGCGAAGCCAGTATTTCCTGAATCTGCCCAGTTCATCTCTCTATCTTGTGTTCTGATTTTGATCGTTGTGTCTTTGTCTCCAACATATTTGTCTTATCAACTAAGCTAATCTAACAAGCCTTATACCAACGAATTTATCATCATCATCATCATCATCATCATCAGTCTTTTAACGTCCGTCGTTGGACATAGACCTTCCCTATCATGGGCATTGCAGAGCCAGTATTTTCCTGAATTTGTCCAGTTCATCTCTCCATCTTGTGTTCTGTCAGCCTCGGTTTCTTATGTGATCTCTGGGGATCCATGTTGTGAGTTGTGATGTCCATCGGTTGTCTTTTCTTTTTCTTGCAACATGTCCTGCTCATTGCCATTTGAGATTTTTAATAGTTTCTATGATGTCACGGACACCAGTTTTCTTCCTTATATACTTTACTGCTGCAACTTTCATTCCCCATTCAAAACTTTAAAATAACCAAAAATTCAGCCAAAGAGGAATTTTTTTTTCTTCGGTAGAATTTTCTGTTTTATGTTCGTAACTTGAAAAATTCAAATTATATTGTAATATAAAAGGCTTGTCATTTTCTTTGTTTGTCGGTTTATTGGATTTCGGGAACGCTAGAGCGAACAAAAACTGAAGATAGGGTACTCCAAACACACAGACATAAAATGGGCTGCTGCTGGGTGGTAAGGCATCATGCTTGTGTCTGCACGTTTGCTTGTGGTAGGCAGATTACTGTTGAAAATATCACTGCTACTACTGCTGTTGCTGCTGTTGCTGCTTCAGTCTCATTTTTTACCCAATTATGTTGCTGTAGTGTTTTAGATTTTTTTTCCAAACTCTAAATCAACAGGATGGGCGAAAATCAATAGAAAATACATTTCATTTAAGGTATGTGCTTTTTTGTTTGCAAAAAATACATTTATACTGAAATATATATTTGTATAATTTCAGCGGCAGCAGTAGTAGCTTTCCAGCGTCCGTCATTGGACATACACCTTCCTTAAAATTCGCTACACCTTTCTATCATGGGTGTCAGTACTTTCTAAATTCATCTAGTTCGTCATCTTATATTTTGCTGGCCACTGTTCAGCATATGATTTCTGTCAATCCACGTTGTGAGTCACCATTTCCAAGGTTATCTGACATTCTTGCAACCTGGCCAGCCCATTGCCATTTGATTTTTCAAATGAGTTCTCTGATGTCTGTGACTCCTGTCTTTTCTATTACACACACTGCTGTCTTGTGATCTCTCCATGTGAGACCGAGCCTGATTCACACTGTGCGAAGAATGGTTCTCAGTTTGAGGGTCAATTTTTTAGTCAGTTAGCTCCATAGGTGACTATCTAGAGGATGCATTGGTTGTAAACCCTTCTTTCTAGGACTGTATCCATACGTAAATAATTCAGTCATTTTTTACAGGTACTATTCTAAAAGAAATATAAATCAACATGTGAAATTTCATAACCAATGATCTTCTCATTTGGTTTTTCTACTCTCTATTACTCTTGAGAGGAGTGCAAGGACATACTTAATCAAAATTCTCTAGATAATAAATGGCTTTACAAATAACGGAATTTCAATGTTTAATAAGTCAGATAGAACGGGAAATTTGCTAGCTCAGTCTATAACAGACACAAAGTCGAAAAAAAAAAAGAAATTGATTTTCTATCCCAAAGAACTTTGGAATACTCGAACAGATCTAAATCAAGATAGTGTAAGTATGGATAATTTTTAGAATAACTTTGATAAATTTAGATTATGTGGGTGAGTATATAAATTGATTGAGAAATTCTGGGAGTCACCCGCTGAAATATACAAGAAAATTTAGGGAAAATATATTAATAAAACATGCTTTGTAACTATTTCTCTGTATTCTTAAGCTTTTTCATTTCTCAGTAAGTTTTGTATATCTTTTAACTTGGATGAATGTATATTCTAATGTTGAATAAGTATTTCTAACGTAAATTATTTGTGGGGATGCCCATAGAGGCATTTTTATTTGATAATGATAAATATTCAGTTCTACCTTGTCGTTCAATAGAGAGTCATGTATCCAACAACTTTTGGCAGCATATTGTATTGGAGATGATCAATCAACATATTTCTCTCGCCTTTTGTTGGACTGAATTTAAAGAAAAAAAACTGGAGACCAATTTAGCATCGATGGGCTCGTAGATTGACCTCCACGAAAAATCCATGGATTGGGAGTTTAAAAAAATATTTTTGTAGACTTGATAAGGACCGAATGTTTAAATTTTCAGCCTTCTGGCTCCACTAGTCTTTGCCTGTATGCATAATACTCACATACATAGCCAGCTGGACTGACTTAAGAACTGAAGAAAACTATTTTGACAGTTCTGGTTTAAGGTTTTCAATAATTTAACTACTAAGCACAAAAATGTGCCTGCTGTAGAGTAATGGTTAGAAAGATTGTCTTGCTATGTCATGCTATTGTAGTAAGTTCGATCCTCACAAGGGGTACTGCTACAGTGGCCCCCACCTCAGACTAATCAGTATGGCTTTTTTCGTTTTGACAGAGGTCTTAGTAGCTTCGGGACTTTAGTCTGCTGTGTCAGGGTACCTAATACGGAGGAAGTTTTGTTACTAAGGTTTCCAATGGAAAGAAGTGCCCAACACATTTGGAGATTACCATGGATTCAGGGGATAACCCATCAAATATTTACGGCACCTGGTGTTCCCAGATGATCTCCTATGTAGGTACTGAACATGAATAGGATCGACATTACTTAACGCTGATGACCGTACGATAACCGGTGTGTCCCACACGATTTGGCCGCAACCAGACTAGGTAAAGCGTAGATCTTCTGTGTCCAAGGCAGACTTATGAACCATTACGCTATCCAATTGGACCTGTGAATCCAGCAAGATCTGGCCGTAACCAGACTAAGCTAAGCTTAATAGATATTTATCGTAAATACATACTCATATATTTCCATCATCAGAAGCGACCGTTTTAGACCTGATGAGAAAAAAACAAAAGAATATTACTTTCGTTATCAAGATTGCAAAACTTGTGTTCAGACACATAATAGGTAGAAATATAGAACAAGATATCTTTGACTCCCATTAAAAAAAAGTAGCCATAAAAAGACAAACAAAAATAAGAACGCTAAGCCTTTTTATCTTCTGACTGGAGAAATGGTGGTCGCAGAGGGCGTATTAAAAAAGGATCAATAATGATTTGCTGTGAGACGAACAGACTAATTTCGTATCTAATAACAATGGAAGAATGATATAGAAAAAAGACGCCATCTTTTTTTTTTTAAATATGCAAGCGTAGCCATTTATCGGAATATACACTACCAACCGAAAATGGGGAAAATGCAAAGATTAGATTCATCAAAAGAGCAGAATGAACATTTGGCCGATATATTAATTACTTTGCGCTCGTTTCTTTATCAATCTTTAATTAATTTCTGGAATCTTCATGTAAAACATTTGTATTTTTCTTTGATATAAGAGGCTTTTCTTTGACTTCGTTTCTCGATCGGCTTGGTGAGCAGCAGACGGTACTTTTGTTTGAATCATCTCTGCTAAAATCTTACAGTTACAAACTACAGTGGAACCTCGTTCTTACAGCAATCTCCAGAAGTGTTATTATAATGAATTTGCCGTAACGGGTGGGTTTTATATGAAGGGTAATAACGAAGAACCGAAAAGTACAAATAGAAATGACTTTTACTACTCTTTAACGGCTGGTTGCCCAAGTTACTTTAAGCGGCATTATTTCAAAGCTTTACTAATTTTCGTTTACGAAATAATGTACTGTAATCTTCTTGTGTCGTTGCTATGAAATAATCTCCCTCAAAAGTCTTGTAATATGTGCCGCTAGAACTCGTGTGTAATTAATTACTGTCATTACGATGAATGCTTTTACAATGAGAAGTAATTGTACATTCCTTTTTTTATTAATATAACCGGCTACTTATGTACACTGTTTGTAGACGCGTCTTTTTAGAAAGAATAGGAATGATTCGATTCTCTTATTCTTGAAAGTTGAGCTTACTATTTTGCATGCTTGCCGACCTAGAGTAATCTCTCACCAGATCAGAGATCAATGTTTATCAAAACCCATTCACTCTTATATTATGGTGGTGAACACCAAAAGCGTATTTAGTGATTAAACAGACACCAAACGTTCAGTAATTGATTTAATCTGTGAAAGGATATTGTGGATATAATGACTTTCAAAGACTGGTCATGCTATACTAGAGAACCGATGCAAAATATGAATTTTAGAAGCGTGCCAAAGAGGTTCAAAGTTTATATTTTGACCAACGCATAGAAGGATTTCTAAAAGCTCATGGTTGCCTTAAAAAGAGACTTGGCTTCATCCAACCAATCAATCTGATATAGTTCAAGCATAACCTATAGAATCATGGTTGATATGCCTGATTCAGTCATTTGAATTCGTTCCACACTGAGTATCTTGAATCAAAGTAAGCTTTGTTCAACAAATCCATACAATATATTCCCAGAACCAGTTGTAACATCAAAGTTAATGTAACAGTCTCAGTGGCTGTTGAATTCATTCGGTACTGAGTGTCATTCAATTGTTTAATTAAAGAAAATTTGCTTCCGTCCAATATCCTCCGACATCGCACACATTGAATAATAATCAGGTCTGGTTAACCAATCAGTAGGAACTGCAATGTTACCAACATCTTTTGACGGCATGCCGAGTTGGGGATGATCAATTTTTAAGAAAAAGGTAATTACCTTTTTTTTTAAATTTGATCAATGAATTTCATTGGGCATTGATCACTGAGAAAAATTCCAAATTTTCAAAAAGCATGCATGAATGCTGCTAGGTGCAAATTAAGTTATCAATTTAGCATTAAGTTATATTGCTAATTAAACTCCCCATTAAAAAGATCTTTTTGTAAGGTTGGAATTTTCAAAGATCAAGAGAATATTTTTTTCTAGACATAATGGCAACTAGGAAAAATAGTTGTACTTGAATTGAATTTGTTATACTAACTTGTTTTGCCCTTTGGCTTTATCAAAGTTACTAAATCTATTATACTTACGTGAAACATTCTGCTTGGATGGGACGCCTTTATCAACTTTGGAATCTTTGACAAAGCCCAAATTTATTACTATAATAAATCTAATTTAGATATAACCATTTTCCTTTTTTTTTAACTTAATATATATTAATCATGTATGATATTACTCCGACCATATCATACGATACGATTGATAAAACCCGTCTAACAAAATTTAGACAGGAATTAATACATATTGTCGGATATATCGTATCCACATACAATGGATAATTGTTGGCATTTTTGTCCCTCTAACTCCATTGCTACGGTCTATACACGCGATTAATAGCCAGAGATACTGACAGATTAGTTTTAAAACTGAAGAAACCGTTTTATTGACAGTTTTGGTTGAGGGTTTCTAATACCCCCCCCTTCTCAGAGCAGATGATTTTTGATGATGGTGATCATCCGTGAAGGGTGCTCAGACCCAAACACAATTTAGGCTTAGAATTTGGGATCGACTGAAAATGAATGCCTTATTAATCCGAAAGGAAAAAAAATAAATAAACAAGGTCAAGATGAATTCTCTCCAAGGACGTTTACGAAGAAAACAACGATGACACTTGCTGACAATTGTTACTGTGGTTTCTAAACTTATTTTGTTGCAAGACCTTTATACGATTTTTCAAAAAAATAATGAAACCCACACTTATACTTTACGGACAACAGCTGACACTCTGATTTAGATAGAACATAATACGAAATAAAAATTGTTTTAGAGGGATAATTTGTTCATATAAAATATGTGATAAAAGAAATATTGAAATAAGAGGCATTTCCATTCAACTGGGAGCAGAACTTCACATTGTATAACTTGTTATTTTTTAAATTGAGATTGCTTTTTTTTTTCATAAAATGAATGTTCATTGAATTTTATGAAAAAAAAACAAAAAAACTTGGAATCCTTTCGGGGGACCCTTGGGATCCGTGGAACCCCCTTCATTCAAGTGGGAGCGAAACTTCGCGATGTCTAACTTATCATTTTGAAAATTGAGTTTGCTTCTTCTTTTTTTTTTCACATAAAATAAATTTTCATTGAATTTTATAAAAAAAACCAAAAAAACACCTTAGAGTCCTTTTGGGAGACCCTGGGGGTCTGCGGAACCCACTTTGAGAAAAACTTGTCTAATCGGATTCTTGGAAATATTCATATGCTTGAACTCTTAGTCTCTCTCTTTCTCTCTCTCACATAAACTGCCTCCATCTTCGCCCCCCTCTCTCTCTTTCTCTCCCTCTCACAGTGTCTCTCTTTTCGCTTTCTCTCTGCCTCTGCCTCTCTTCCTCTTTATACGTGTATATCTTCACAGAAGAGAACTTATGCTGAGATTGAAATATGCTGTGATAGATAGATATGAACAGATAGATAGATAGATAGATAGATAGATAGATAGATAGATAGATAGATAGATAGATAGATACATACATACATACATACATACATACATACATACATACATACATACATACATACATACGTACATATGAACAGACTGTGATAGAAAGAAAAAGAAAGAGAGATAGATATGAACATACACAGATAGATAGATAGATAGATAGATAGATAGATAGATAGATAGATAGATAGATAGATGTGAACAGACTGGTGGATAGATAGATAGATAGATAGATAGATAGATAGATAGATAGATAGATAGATATGAACTGAATAAGATAGAAAGACACAAACAATCCGAGAATCGCTCAGCTGTTGAGTAGGAATTTGTAAGCTTATCTCGCAGATCATTGCTACATTGCCATGATTCACACTTATTGCCTTGTGATAGCGAATATCGATATAGATAGATTTATAAGAAAATAAAGAAGGTAAAAGAAAGAAGCTTGTGTACGTAGATTCAAACTGAAATGAATATAAGCCGATTTCCTCTCGTTTTCTTGAGCTACTTATAGGAAGAAAAAGATAAAAGTATCGATCAATCACATTCAGAAAAGGCAATTGTCAATCCCGATTTGAATCAATCACACAAGACTAAATCCTAAAATGCTTCCTTACCCCTTCTCAAAAACCTTCTCACATACCAATTTAGCACAGTATATTGGAGAAAAAACAGGAATCAGAGAATCCATTAGAAAAATTCAAGGAGTAAATGGGCTGGCCATGTTGCAAATATGTAAGACAACTGCTGGACACCGCGATTCACAACGTGGTTCCCAAGAGATCATATGCGAATTTGCAGGCGACGAAAAATAAGATGGTGTGATGATTTGGACGAGCTCGCGAGATATTGGCGCGAGATTTGATCGAGTGGTCTGTCCAACGACTGACACTAAAAGACTGCTGATGATGATGAGGTTGAAGAGGAGGAATTCAACTTTTCTTTTCTTCTTATTCATGTTGTTTGTATGACGCAACCAAAAAAAAGCTCCACTGTGCGAGTTATAACTTAATCAATGAACATTGTTATTAATGTTAATGTTTAAACTCACAGTTTGATACCTTTCTCGATTTTTAATTACCGGGGAAAGAGATTGGATAAAGAGACTCCCTTTCCTAGTGGATATTGCACATTTCCCCCAAACAAGGCTGAAGAATGAATGGGCCGGATTGTCGTATTGAAATCATGAAGTCCTACTAATTCATTTAGCTCATCTAAACACTAACTGCCTGTCTCGAGATGACAAGACCTACGCAAGGTAAATAAGGGAAACAAAGTAGACGACAAATAATCAAGTAACCTCAGATTTGCTGACGACATCGTCCTTTTCGCTGAGAACTTTCATAGTTTCCAAATAATGCTCCACGAACTGACTGAAGAGAGCAAGAAAGCCGACCTTTGCATGGAATTTAGTAAAACAAATGTCATATACAGCAAACACGCTGAGGACTATGACA
Organism: Thysanoteuthis rhombus; assembly: GCA_963457665.1. Taxonomy (NCBI): domain Eukaryota; kingdom Metazoa; phylum Mollusca; class Cephalopoda; order Oegopsida; family Thysanoteuthidae; genus Thysanoteuthis; species Thysanoteuthis major. Next base: position 37,910,430 of record OY735230.1, read on the forward strand.
CAACAATCAAAATCGTAAAAGCAGGAGTGAAGAAAGTAAACCACTACATCTACCTGGGACAGTGAACATCCATGGAATCCCCAAAAGTAGAAGAAATCAGGCAAATAATCACTCTATGGTGGCAAGCTTTCGGTAGGGCTAAATTGAAAACAGGAAAATCTCATTTGTTTTTAAAAGAAAGATCTACAACATCCTCCCGATAGTCACCTATGGAGTCGAAACTTGGAACATGACCAAAAGGTTGACCCTGAAACTGGGAACCATGCATTGTGCACTAGAGAGAATCGTGGTAAACATAATATGGAGAGATTGCAAGACGGCATAGTATATCAATAGAAAAACTGAAGTCAGACATATCATGGAAACCATCAGAAAAATCAAATGGCAATAGGCAGACCATCTTGCAAGAATGTAAGACAACCTCGGGACACCAAGAATCACAATGTGGATCCCCAGAGATCATATGCGAAATAGTGGGCAAAAATTGAGGTGGTTTGACAATACAGACAGGTTCAGGAGATTATCGCGACACCCACGGTTGAAAGGTTTGGCGTGTCTTTGGGAACATCGGACTTGATGATGATAATGATGATAATGATTATACCTGAAAAGGGCTGGAGAATGAATGGACTGAAACGTTGTGGTAACAACATACATTATAAGAAGATCAATTATCCCTAAAAAACTACTCTCTTGACCAGTTTTGAAAATCAAGCTTATAATAACAAATGCACTAACAGACGGAGAGTTATTGATTTATTCATCGAGTCTTCCAAAATAATTAACTCCCAAATTGGGTAATTATGACTGTGATTAATTTTTACGATCGTCGACAAAAAGATGGCCATGAATATATTTATATATATATATATATATATATATATATATATATATATATATATATATATATGCGTTTGTCGTGCGTGGGTGTGTGTCGTGCGTGTGCGTGTGTGTGTATGTGTGTGTGCATTGAGTCAATGAAATCAATTTCATTTCATCATTTGATTGCCCCCATCAGTATGGACAAGACAAGAACATTTTTCGCGCTTAATTGACCTTGAAAAGCACAAAAAACTCACTACAAAAAACATTGTTAGCCAATTTATGGCCATTATCTATAGCAAAAAAAATGATGTTAAAACAAGAAACGCGTTAAATTTAGTGCGAAAGAAGTTAAATTGGCAACGCAGGCTTTCGTACAACTTAATGTTGGGTAAGGTATGTTCAGTGGTTCGCGTAATGAGGGGAAAATTCGATTAGTTGGTCTGAAATGAGATGGATAAATTGATGGATAATGAACAGTCATAGATAGATAGATAGATGGATAGATAGATTGATTGATAGATGTGAACAGATAGATAAATGTGAACTGACAGAGACAGATGGGTTGATATGAACATTGATAGATAGATAGATAGATATGAAAAGACAAATAGATGGAGAGAAAGATACGAACAAATAGAGAGATATTATACATACATGCATGATGAGCTAGAGTTATGGATCTTTCTTTTTAAGAAATAGATAGATAGATAGGTAGATAGATACACATGCACACATATATTTATGCATACACATATACAAACACATATATATATATATGTGTATATATATATGTGTATATATATATATATATATATATAGAGAGAGAGAGAGAGAGAGAGATGGATAGATGATCAATTAATTATTCAATTGGTTATTTCTCTAAAACTTTTGTTGGGCTGTGATCACTAAAAATGAGCCCAGCCAGCGATAAACATGGGGATCGATTTGGCTTTAACTTAATCAAATTCAACCTCACAAATTTAACCCCTCGTTGAAATTGAAATATTAAAAAACGTTTATTTTTTACCTGATATAATAAGTAAATATTGAAGTTTTCAGCCCTTTGGCTCCATTGATGGGTCCTGTACGCGTGAATAATATATATATAAATATAGATAGATAGATAGATAGATAGATAGATAGATACATACATACATACATACATACATACATACATTGAAATTAGACAGATATTGAGACAGTTGCTCCCGTGTCACACGAGGGCACGATTTTTTTCCCCATTCATCGAACGGTTGACGAAGATCCAATCATTGTTTTTTTCAGTTATTGTGGCTCCTTGCGTTGCTGGGTTGTTATTCAATAAATAGGAAATTGAAAAGGTGTCAACAGATTGTAATAGATTATACAAACATATCATCTGTCAACAACAATTTCCAGCTCCATTGACAGAATGGCTGGTTAGTCACTCAATAGAAACCGGAAAGTGACCGGTGTATTTTGGCTGCACGCTGTGTTGGGGTGATCAATTGAGAAAAAAAAAATTGGAAAACGGATGAATTAATTAATTATTCAATTAGTTATTTCTCTCAAACTTTTGTTGGGCTGTGATCACTAAAAATGAGCCCAGCCAGCGATAAACATGGGGATCGATTTGGCTTAAACTTAATCAAATTTGACCTCACAAATTTAACCCCTCATTGAAATTGAAATATTAAAAAACGTTTATTTTTTTACCAGATATAATGAGTAAATATTGAAGTTTTCAGCCCTCTGGCTCCATTGATGGGTCCTGTACGCGTGAATAATTCGTAGGTACATAGCTACTGTATCATTGGATTTCTCAATGTTTTTTTGCGCTTTTTTCTGTTTTTATCCTGAAATAGAACATAGATATATTCGAATCTTAATAACGTCCATTTTCATTAATTTATCCTGTTAGAATAATATGGGAAAATTTGTTCATTTCTCTTTCTTCGTTGTTTCACGAAGCAAATTTGCGAAACGCCCCAAAGAAGACGATGACCAGCATATTTTTCAAGTTCACCTTGGGCTTCGTTCTCACGTCATAAAACAATGTCGTTTAGTCTTTCAAAATAATTCAATCTTTGATACGCAATGATTGCCAGTCAGCCAGACCAACTTAGAAATAGAAAAAAACTTATGTTGACTTTTTTTTCGTGAAAGTTTTGGTTAACAGTTTTTCTATTACATCAACACTTTGTCAATAGAGCCGAAGAAGTGAATAATTACACCCTTTGCTATTGCTGCTATAAATGAAGATTGATCAAAAGCAAGCGATTCAAATGTTTCATAACGGAATGAACCTTGGAAGAATGAGATCAAATACGAGAAATATTCAGGGTGTTTTCCATAACTTTGATCATAGTATGTGTGTAAATCTCAATTCAAATGTCAAATATGAGGTAGATTGAGAGATATGAACAGAATTAGATAGATAGATAGATAGATAGATAGATAGATAGATAGATAGATAGATAGAAAGAAAGAAAGAAAGAAAGAAAGGAAGAAAGAAAGAAAGAAATGAATAGAATTTGATTCATGGATAGAAATTAATAGAATTAGAGAGATAGTTATATACATGTATAATAAGCTAGAATGATTGGAATATCATCTTTTTTAGTAAAGTGAGATAGATAGTACGCTCTCAGTCCTTTTTCTTCGTTGTCCTTTCGTCTTCTCTTCTGATAGATAGATAGATAGATAGATAGATGGATATATGTATAGAAAGAGCGAGGGATAGAGAGGGTGATAGAGAGAAAGAGACTGGAAAAAATAATTATTCTCGCATATTCATTTCCAATAACGTGTTTCACTAATTAACTGCAATATCAGATTGGTTATGAAATATTTTTTTCAAACTTTTGATGTCTATTGTTGTCCTGGGATAGATAGATAGATAGATAGATAGATAGATAGACAGACAGAGACAGAGACAGGAACGAACAGATTTAATCATACTTGAATAGACATAAGTAAATAAGTATGAAGTCACTGAAATAAAAACCTTGGTACAAGCTGATTGATATACAAACATATTGAAATAAACTGATTTAAACACATAAAAACACCTATGCACGCACTCATACAGCTTTGTGTAATGTGTGTGCGTGTGATTGGATGATTTCATTATTCTTGATACACTCAGGCGGCCACGAACTCTTTCATTCCGCTCAAGGGGTAAAAATAACTCCTTCTCATGACTCATTCATGTCCGATCTCTTTCGTAAAAGCCGATACCGGACTATAGACAATGTAACTCTTTTCGTATTTCCGCCATTAAAAAAAAAATCCTTTTTATCTTTGCGTATTATGAGAAGCAAGGTCATGACACAACATTAACTTGATTAAAATCTTTATATCTCTGTTTATTCCGCCATGTTGGTCTCTAAAATTCTTATTCTGTACGTTATTCTTTCCTTTTCTCTTTCTATCAAATCTTTTCTAGTTTTTCTTTTTGCTTTTCTCTCTTTCTTTGTTTTTTTCTCTTTCGTTCCGTATTTCTCTTTTTTCTTTCTTTTTTCTTATTTGTCTTTTTTCTTTCCTTTTCTCGATAATTATCTCCCTTTTTCTTTCTTTTCATTCGTTCTTTCTTCTTTCTTTTTTTTTGTTTTCCTCATCCTTTCTGTATTTTTCTCTTCCTTTCTTCTTTCTTATTTGTCCTTTTTCTTCCTTTTCTCGTTAATTCTCTCCTTTTTCCTTCTTTTCATCTTTACTTCTTTTCGTTTTTGCTTTTCTCATTCATTTTTTTCTTTTTCTTTCTTCTTTCATCTTTGTCTTTTTCTTTCTTTTTCTCATTGATTCTTTCTCTTTTTCCTTTTTTCATTCGTTCTTTCGTTTTCTTTTCCTTTTTTTCCTACTCCCTTTTCCGTCCTTTTCGTTTTCTCATTCTTTTCTTTCTTACTTTTTTTCCCCATTTGTCTTTTTCTGTTTATCGTCTTTCCTTTCTTTTTCTCTTCCTTTCTTTTTTTTCTAATTCTTTCTTTGTTTTCATTTTCTTTCTGTTCTTATTCACCTTCTTCCTTTCATTTTGTCTCTGCTCTTTTCTTTTTTATCATTTGCTCTTTATTTTTTCTGACTACCTTTTTTTCATTCGTATTTTATTTCCTTTTTCTCATCCATCTTTCTTTCTTTTTTTTCTCAACCACTCTTTTTCTTCCTCTTTCTCATTCATATATTTTTTATTTCTCTCTTTTTTCTCATTCGCCTTTTCTTTTTCCACTCTTCCTTTTTCCGTCATTTACCATTTCTTCTTCTTCTTCTTCTTCTTCTTCTTCTTCTTCTTCTTCTTCTTCTTCTTCTTCTTCTTCTTCTTCTTCTTCTTCTTCTTCTTCTTCTTCTTCTTCTTCTTCTTTCTTCTTCTTCTTCTTCTTCTTCTTCTTCTTCTTCTTCTTCTTCTTCTTCTTCTTCTTCTTCTTCTTTTCTTCTTCTTCTTCTTCTTCTTCTTCTTCTTCTTCTTCTTCTTCTTCTTCTTCTTCTTCTTCTTCTTTTCTTCTTCTTCTTCTTCTTCTTCTTCTTCTTCTTCTTCTTCTTCTTCTTCTTCTTCTTCTTCTTCTTCTTCTTCTTCTTTCTTCTTCTTCTTCTTCTTCTTCTTCTTCTTCTTCTTCTTCTTCTTCTTCTTCTTCTTCTTCTTCTTCTTCTTCTTCTTCTTCTTCTTCTTCTTCTTCTTCTTCTTCTTCTTCTTCTTCTTCTTCTTCTTCTTCTTCTTCTTCTTCTTCTTCTTCTTCTTCTTCTTCTTCTTCTTCTTCTTCTTCTTCTTCTTCTTCTTCTTCTTCTTCTTCTTCTTCTTCTTCTTCTTCTTCTTCTTCTTCTTCTTCTTCTTCTTCTTCTTCTTCTTCTTTCGTTTATTCGCCAAGCTTACTACAGCACAAGATCACTGGAGAGAAGGAAGACTACGTCACAACAATCATCCAATAAGAATAGGCCTGCCTACTTCAAACATTGGCATTTTAAATCCTCACATTTTCACCTTGGCCCGAATACCGACCTCTTGCACCGGTATGAGATGCATGGCCATGAAGCAACCAGACTTGCCGTCCTTCTTTTATTAGTAATCATGAAGTTATCACAAAGAAAACCAACTGGAGATATATTGAACAGATGTAATGAGGGCTGGCACTTAAGATGTGAGCATTTTATGAATTTTCATACTTGTGTGGTAAGCTGGTTTCTTTTGAGAGTTTGTTTTTGAATAAGTTATTAGAGTTTAGAGATGAAAGAGATCTTTGAGGTCACAAATCCGTTGCTAATTCCAGGATAGTGATGCATTTTGGTATTTGTGACAAAGACCTCTTTTGTTTGTTGTTTTCAATGTTTTTGAAGTATGGGTTTGCTCTGTCTGCATATATTGAGAGAGAATGTCTAGATTTCAATAGTTCTCAACTTTCTGTATTGTAGGGTGGGATCTGTTATATTCAGTCTTCTTGTGGTACGGTTCTTAGTTGTGGTAGCTCTCTGTAGCCCTTCTGACATTTCTTCGTCCTTTTTGATGTGTGTAGACCGGATATCGTTTTCATATTCTTCTTGTTGTCTGATCAGGGTCTTGCATAGTAATTTGAAACTATCAGTGTCCATGAATTTGAATGTGCTTGTCGTAATAATCTTGGGATTCTGAAAGAGAAATACCGATTTAAAGGTCTTGCTAGGAATGTTTGAGTCGTCTGAATGAATGAATGTAAATCTCAATACCAAGCGTCTGATTTTCTTTATTGATTTTTTTTTCTTCTTCAACTTGTTTATTGAAGTTTATTCGAGTACCTCGTCGCAAAGAAGTGCTTCGCAAACTAGTCTTAATTTGATGCTACCTGTTTATGTAACCTATAATATATCAAGCAAATACATCAAGATGCATTCACTCTAATTTCTCTATAGATATAATTCGATGGTACCCGTTTGTATGTTTTCTTGCCACTCTGCAGAAACCACCTTAACATGGGCACAGCCCAACAAAATGTGGCATACATGCTCAGTAAACCTAGAGAGAGGCTTCAAAGTAAAAGTTTTTGAAATTAAAAAATGGGGTCTGCGTTCGCGCACATCCCGATAATACCGATATGAATTCAATCTACCTACCTATATGATTCTAAAAGTTTGATTTTGTTTATCGATGTGCCCTGTATGTAGCTGAACTGACGCCAAGGCAATTGAATTAAGATATCTTTTAAAAAGTGCTACCTTCAAAAATCTTTTAAAAAATCACTTTGCAACTGGATAATCATAGTGTGGGAACTGCGTTCGTGCTCACCCAGATTGTAAAGATATGAATTTCATTTATCCATTAATTGATCACTCTATCTATCCATCAATCCTAAAGTCTTATACTGTCTTTATCTAGATGTGGCCTCCAAGTAGCTGAAACCGTACATTGTATTCAGAGGTTTTGAATTACAGTTCCCCTAAAAAGCAGATTTAATCTTTCTGTTTGGGCGGCTTTTCAGCTACTGATTGCATATATAGTTATGCAATAACCTTTATCTATGAAAAAAGTTGTTTTTTTCTAATTAAAAAAACATGTTGATGTTTTATCTGCTTTTAAGCCCCGCTACTGTTTATAGGCAAAGTTCCACTTTTTATTCTCAGTGCTCACTTGTTTGACTTCTCTTGCATTACACCCCTGTTCCACTCCGCTTGTTCCAAGTACAAGCAAATTGAACACGTCTAAAATAATGTACACACACTTTTACAAAGAGTTGAACCCTTTGAAATTTAAAGGGATGTGAGTCAGTACTTCTTTCCAGTAAAGGAACATATCATGAAGGCTCGTTTAGTGCTCTACCCATTATATGAGTAAGTTGGGTTTTACGCAGTTTTTTATAACTTTTGTAAAACTCAACCTATCCTAATAAAGAGATCTGTATTGTGGGTAACTTTTCAATTTTGTTCTGAAAAATGCAACATACAATGAGGATGTTCTACTTCAAACTTGATACAAAGCTATGCTCAGCTAGAACATAGAAGTAAATTATACCGAACTTCCAATGTACATTCAATTTGGCCCTACAAATGTTTGTTTGTTTCTTTCTTTTTAAATAAACGAGGGTTCTCCAATTTGGAAACATATGACAAGAGTTTTAGCGTAGGAAATGAAGAAGAACGAAAGTCAGGCACAAAAGTTTTACACTCAAAATTGACTTAGATGCAGTAAATTTGTCTCTGTGGCACAGTTGGTAAGTGTATTTACCTTGTAATCAACCCGAGAACTACTTCTGTTTAAACAACAATATTTATAGTCGAAGACGTCGTATGCACACGTTAATAATAAAGAAAACAGGACCAGTAAGAAAAATGCTTACCTGCACAATTTTTTAACATGACGGTAAAAACTGAAAAGACATCAAGAATATTCCAACAGCGAATAGTCATAGAAATATTAATGCAGTGGCAAAATTGAACGATCTTATTTTTAGCTACATGCCGGTTTATGCAACAATAAATAGCTATTTTGCACCACGGCATTAATATTTTTCTGTCTATTCTATGATTAAATATTCTTGTTCAGTGTTTTTTAAGTTTTTACAATTATATTAACGTATTGTGCGGGTACGCACTTTGAAATGCTTTATGAGTACAATCGTTGATTCGTTCAACAAAGAATGAAATAAATGCTTCCATGCTGGGCTTATGTCATTATTAATAATGAAGGATTATGTTCTGGACAAATTTAACTTTTTGTACAGGTATACATATTTACATATATATATATATATATATATATATATATATATATATATATATATATATATATATATATATATATATATATATATATATGTATATATATATATGAACTATAAGTGGCATTGTTTAATCTATCATTCAATTTAGACAACGTAAATAGAATAAACAATTTAAGAAAATGGAATTGCTGCAAGAATCGAATCTGCCACCGATAGAATAGCCACGTCCAACGTAGCGATGTTCTAATCATTGAGCTATTTATGTTAATTAAATTGAATTATATATTGACAGCGTATAGATAGGAAATCATTTCAAATAAGCTTTCATATAAAACAATTTATAATTCATATACATATGTATATATACATATATATATATATGTGTGTGTGTGTGAGTGTGTGTGTATGTATGTATACCGTGTAATAACGGGAGATCATTTCAAATGAGAGCTTTAATATAATATAAAGCAATTTGTAATCATATTGTCAGATCATATAGATCCTTCTCTCACTCTCTCTCTCTCTCTCTCTCTCTCTCTCTCTCTCTATATATATATATATATATATATATATATATGAGTATATATATGTGTTATGTGTGTGTGTATAAATATATATATATATATATATATATATATATATATATATATATATATATATATATATATATATATATATATACATATATATACATATACATATATATATATATACGGTTTCTTCTCGGAAAAAAGTACTCTCTTATCTTCCTCCAAATTTCGAGGGTTTTCTCTCTGAAAGAGTGTCTGTGCATATTCTAAGACCCTGTATTTCTGGGAGGAGATTAAAACATTTTTTACCTAAAATTTGTTTGAGCAATTTTTGACTTTTAATCCTAATGCTGTACATTGAAATTGTACATTCAGTGGAAAAGGTATAGTCAATGGTCAGGAATTACGGCAAGCCTTACTTAGGGGGCCATTATAAGTAAGTTGTACTGTGCAAAGCTAATAATTTAACTGCAGAAACGCATTGAAAATCAGGAGGAAAAGGATTCTAAGTGGTTGGGAATTGATGCAAGTTTTTTTTTGAAAGAATAAGGCTATTATTAAGTAAAATGTAAATGTATTATTATTGTTCCTTTCTCTCGATCTTTTTTTCAATATTGGATGTATTAGTTCGTTCAGAAAAGAGATGATAAAAACCTGGTCAAGTGTTACAAACGTTAAATTTGTCCTGAACATAATCCTTCATTATTGATAATGACAAACGCCCAGCACGAAATCAAATATTCTGTTCTTTGTTGAAAGAATCGGGGATTGTACACATAAATAATTTTTAAAGTGCTTTCATCTACCTACTTTTAAAGGTTCAGCTGAACTATCGCCCCATGACAGAAACCTGAGGCCCACAAGGTGAATTTTATAAGACAGTGCAAGGCCGTTTTAACCGACCAAAATGTAAAACCACTTTTGTTCTTATTTCTATCATTATTCAGACTATCCTCATCTTGGTTGTTTTTCATACAACGTTTTGGCCGTTGTACTCTATAGCCTTCATCAGGTATCATCTGGTAGGTGTGGGGAAGTAACAAACCGAACCCTTTATTTAACCGACGGGGGTATATTGAACGCACTCCCCTCTTAGCATTAGTAGTATTATTATTGTCTCACTCTGGGATTGAACCTAGAACCATCAGATTACTTGCAGTAATTTTGTCTGATTCTGTAACCATTACACTATGTGTCCGAATAGTAATAGAAATAATACTAATACCTCATCTCAAAAATTCAGAAATACACTTTTGTTCTTTTGCCATCAAGTTTTAATCAGTTGAAACACTTATAGGACACCATACTATATTTGCTCGCTGGTGAACAAGTTATTTGATTAATAAACGTATTGTATTAACTTGGAGGTTTCGATATAATCATGGACAGTCCTTGGCCCACAGGGATCTGGTGTGTTGCACTGGTTGTAATCCCTTCTCAGAGATCCAGTGGGCACCAAAGGTAATTCCATTGTCAAGAACATAATCTTCGCTATTACCCATGTTAAAAGCCTATTATGTAACTGATTAGAGACTGTACGCTAGAACTGTCACTAAAACTGTTAAAATAGGTTTCTTCAGTTTTCATGACGGTATGGTTGGCTATAAGTGTATGTATCGTTCGTACAGGCCACACCGATGGAATTAACTTAAACATTTACTCCTTATTATGTCCTTAAAGATTTTTTTCAGCCACTCCCTAGAGAGGTTTTTAGTGTGTGCTGGGACTTGGGGGTCAGTGTGCTGTGTAAGTTTATGCTAAATTCGTCCCTAGTTTGTGCTTAGTTATTTTTTGGGGGTTTTTTTTTTCAAAAATTCTGACACTTTAGTGATTACTGCCCAACAAAAGACGAGAGAAGTAACTTATTCATTAATCACCCCCTTCTTCCAATTTTTAATTGATCATCCCCAACACAACATGCTACCAAAAGGCGTTGGTCATGAGTTGGGTTCTATTGAGTGACTGGCCAGACCTGTTCTTTCATTCGTTCTCGTTATAATCTTTGGATTCTGAATGAGAAATATTGAATTAAGGGTTTGGCCCCGAATGTTTGAGTTATCTGAATGAATGAATGAATGAATATCTCAAATTAAACCCAACCCTCGCCTAGTAAACAAGAACTGTAAGTTTAACGATGCCTTCACCATCCGTGGAAGAAGTAAATTGATTTCCATACTTGTAAAATATTATAGTATGGAAATCATCATCATCAGCAGCAGCAGCAGCAGCAGCATCATCATCATCATCATCATCATCATCATCATCATCATTATCAGTCTTTTAACGTCTGTGGTTGGAGATAGACCTTCCTGAGGATTCGCCACACTTCTCTATCATGGGCGTCGCGGAGCCTGTATTTCCTGAATTTGTTTAGTTCATCTCTCCATCTTGTGTTCTGTTGTCCTCGGTTTCTCATGTGATCTCAGGGAATCCATGTTGAGAGTCGTGATACTCTGCGAATATTATTTTCAATAAAAATCCTAAATAGACATTTTTTTTTCAAATCTGTATGAAAATGCGGTTCTCATACACTGTACTTTGACATCATCGTAGCTGGTTGAAAATCGATCGGAACAGATGCTTTTATTAATGACGTCATACCTTTTTATGACAACACATCCCTTCCTTTCTTCCTCTTTCTGTTCATTGATGTAATTCGAACCGAACTACAGTCTGACCAACCTATCGACTGATCATTAAATTGGGATATTTTACATCATCCTAAATCCACTGGCTTATGATTACTTTGCGAATAACTTCTACACATGAACCATTATTTCGCGATTAGCAAAGTTTGAAGAGATTTATTTCGTCTCGTTTTATATCGCTACTGATGGATGCACCTCTGTAGGCTTTAGTGTTTTTTTTTCTTTCAAACTACACCATCAGTTTCTAAAATCAATGTGGCCTTCAAGTTCTTTTTATGTCTCATTTACTGTGACACTCTTTTTGTGTGTGTGTGTGGGGGGGGGGGGTTCCACCCACCAAGAACGGTTTACAAAACAAGGTATCATTTTATGGTTGGCCATCCAAGAATTGTCTGGTTATCTCGTTCATTGCTGGGGACATCATAATGTATCCCTGACCCTACCCTTTCAGTGTAATGGAGAGCGACTGTCTGGGAGATGGATCCTGATCACAAGACTTCAATTAGATTAGGTTTTCGAACCACAAATGTCAAGAGACTAGAAACATATAAAGATGTATTTTTGTTTTATTTAGAAGCGTGACTGGTGCGAATGATAGGGCTACGGTCGCCAAAAACTGCTCCCTACCGAATATTGATCAGAAATATCGATCAGACGTGAAGTGTTAAATAATTCAAAGACATTCTTTGGAGAGGTGCCTCGTCTTTGCAGCCATGAAATAAACTCATTTTAGAAGATCAAAATAAGGAATATTTCATTTCTTTTGATGCCGGGCCAATTTTCTCACTTGTGATATGTCCGGAACAATTCTTCATAAATGTGTCCATGTATCACTATTAGACGCTTTTCGGTCGGACAATCGGTTAGATGGTCGGTTCCATTTATGTTAACAACCGAAAGCGAACAGGAGAGAAT
>OY735230.1:37928002-38038002 GCA_963457665.1 Thysanoteuthis rhombus
AGTGTTCCCTGTGTAGGTTTCGAAAGATCAACTCAGGGCAGGCTGTGAAAAGTTTGGGTGAGAATGAATCGCCATGGAATTCTTAGAAGAAGGAGGAATCAAGCAAAGAATCACACGAGGTTAGCAAGCTTTCAGCAAAGCAAGCTCAACTTTCAAGAACAACAAAATCCCAGTAGCTCGGAAAAGAAAGGTAAACAACCGATGCATCCTCTCGATAGTCACCCATGGAGCTGGAACATGGCACATGGCCAAAAGATCAGTCGTCTAACTGAAAACCATGCAACATACACAGATCATGCTCAACGTCACCTAGAGAGATCACAAGACAGCACAGTGTATAAGAGAAAAGACAGGGATCCGAGATCATAGAAAACATTAAAAGACTCGAATGGCAATGGGCTGGACACGTTGCAAAAATGTCAGACTATCGCTTGGCATCACGAGTCACATCATGGATGCCCAGAGATCATATGCAATGTGACCAGCAGAAAACAAGGTATGACGATCTAGACAATTTCAGAAAGTACTGACTCTGTGACACCCATGATGAAGAGGTCTGGCAAATCATAGGGAACGTTTATATACAACGATTGGCGCTAAAAGTTTGCTGCTGCTGCTAATGATGATGATGATGACGATGATGGTGATGATGATGAAGAATGTGTAGCAATGATTAATTGGCTTGAATAAGAATAACATTCTGGCAATTTTGAGTAATGCATTTTAGGACTAACAGTTCGTCGTTTAACTTTTGTAGATAATGTGACTTATGTTACAATTAATGTTTCAGCAAAATTTTCCAACGCAGGATTTTATATTGTTTCTTTTAATAAACTCTGTTATATGTTCAAAAGTCTCAATCTTCCCACTTGGCCTATTGTGTGCAATCACTACTGCCTCACCATACTTTTGAGGTGACGTGGTCTCGCAATCATTCAGAAATTACACACATTGGACTGTCTTCAACATAGAATGGCCCCATGAATGAAACAAACGGTTTTAAAGATGTTGCAACATTCTGACTTGACAAGGCATCATTCTATTGTGTCAAGCCTGGGTTGCAATGTCTTGATTCCAAACAAATTCTTGACGTACCAAAAAAAGAAAACAACATGAACTGCCCTCAATGCTGCGCCAAATCAACGGAGCGAGTTTCCAGAGTGGATTTAAACCTAAAAACAGAGATGAGTTGGAGGCGTGGTTCCAAGCAGCGATTGAAATGCGTCATATCATCTTACAAAATATTACCAAGAATGTTTTGGTTTCTATTCGCTGCAAATTCAACGACGGGTGTCGAAATGGACTCTTTTCAGTGTGTTAATGTGGGAGAGATTTTACTCTTTCGAATATACTTTAAATGATTCATTTATCCTTACTGCTAAAAAGTTATGTCTTTCGCGAATTCACTGACAATACGTTACTTCTATTTCTAATGCTGATGTGACGTTTTAGTTTCCTCATAATTTCTTTTTCTTTTGTTACCATTTCAAATTACTGTGTAAACAGTGACAGATCTAGATACATTGTTAGCAAAGCAATGAGCATTTAATAGTATTTATCATTTTTTTGTCTTGATTTACGTCAAGATGAATTCAATGCGTTCGATTTCACATGATGTAGAAGTATTTACTCAGCTCTGCTAAGACTTGAACAAGGTTACACTTGTATAGCACCCGAAGCTTATTTACAAATGACTGATTTGGACGACGGACCTCCATACATATTCATCCAGTGACGATCAATCTATTATTAATGGTTTGTGACAGGGCTTGGCAAACCTTTCTTGGGGACGGACCTGATTAGAAATGTTTTCATGTCATGCAGGCCGCAGTAGAAAAAGACCGAGAACAGTTTGTGCCCTGAGACGCACTCGTATCTCTTAAAGAGGCTCGGTCCGTCGGTTTGTAAGCCTGGCCCCCATATTGTTTCTCAGCTGTTTTAAGTCGGATTTTACTTGAAACCAGGAGGATCTGTGTCATTTGGTGCTTCTTACATAGAAAGATCGTCCCCTCTGAGTCACGTGATATGATAATGATGGCGTTCAAATTCTATGTTTTTAAATCGATTTCGAATCAGATTTGCTAGAAACTTGGTAGGAAGGTGTTCCTTGATGAGATGCTTCTTACTTGAGCACGAGATATATGCTAGTATATACATATATATCATTTTCCCTATATATATATATATATATATATATATATATATATAAATATATAAATTCTGTTGATTGTAATAAAAAGATAGATAGATGGATTAAATTGATTTTTAAACCCAAGGCACTATCCCCTAATGAGAAAGTTGTGTTCATGATTCGTTCGTTACCAAGAAACCTTTCATCAAAGCAAAAACATAAAATACCAAAGCTCGTTACTTGACAAGAACAGACTCGCATAAAATACCATCATAAAACTATCTGAAATGTGTTTTTTATATACATATTTTTTTCAAGACTTTTGAAGGTATGATTCAACTCTATCCCCCATGTCAGTACCGTCAGCGTTGGTACTCTTTCGCTGTAATTTCTCTTGGACGTCGACCAGTAAACCAAAGAAGCGTTGGAGGAATTGATGGGTGCGTTCATAAATGTGCACTACAACGCAGAAGAGAGCAAATACCATCTCTCTCACTCTCTCTCTCTCTATCTATCTCTCTCTCTATCTATCTATCCATCTATCAATCTATCTCTTTGCGTCATATCCTTTTGCGTCGTGGGCGATCTTTGCTCTCCACAGCTTCTCCGTAGCTTTCTTTAAAAAAAACTAAGGCTAAATTGTTCAATTGTGAATGAACATCTTTAGTATTTTCTGTTGGCCACAGTTTTGTTTATTATCTCCGAGGATGAACGTTGCGATTCATGGTGTCCGGCGTTTGTTTGACATTCTTATAAGATGACCAGCCATTTGCGTTTACCTATGGATCCTATGATGTTTTTTTCCTTTAATATACTGCGCTGTTTTGTGATCCCTCCACGTGATGCTTAACATGATTCTCTCCTGTGCGCGTTGAATGGTTCTCAGTTTGAGGGTAAATATTTTGATTTGGTTAAATGTTTCAGCTCCGTGATGAGACAAAGAGATACAGACCCAAAGTCTTGATAGCCTGCCTCGACTTTCTGAAACCTAAAATAGGAAAATAATGATCAGGAATAACGAATGGAAAATCGACAAAATGACCAAGAGTTATCAAAAGTTCTTATTAAGTATAAGCTGGAGGTCTTATGCTGGACGAAATACAAAAGAGAATGACGCAATAAAGAATCTAAGGGTCTTATTCTAAAGTTTGAAGTGAAAGCCAAGTGATGACGTCAGCACTCTGCACTCTATCTCTGTTCTTACTGTTCTTCGTGTCGTGTTGCAGACTTTCGTGAGATGACAGTCAGAGACACCTGCTGCACTAGCAATCTAACATGTGTGCTTTGTTTGCATTTTTTGCGCTAAATTCAGCGCATTTCTTATTTTGATATTGCTCAATTAGCGCAGGAGTGCTTCAAGATTTTTACCATTTTATGGTATGTCTTTTGACCATTTTTGGCATCTTTTTGGTATGATTTGGTCCTTTGGGGAACTTTTTTAGCCTTTTTTCCTCAAATTAAGGCTTTTAGGCAGTTAAACTGGGGCAAAAATATATTTTTGAACCAGAAATATTGCTCCTCATACAGACTTTATGGGGGGGGTGGCGTTCAGCAGCCGACCTGCTAACCATAAAACAGCTATTCCTGATTCACATGTTACCAGTAGCGAACCCTGGCCTTTTTCTTTTTTCATTTTTTGTTCGATTCCATTTTCATTGCAATCAACACTGCAAAGTATGAATTTAGACCTGCTTCGTTGTTGAATGAATTGAATTGTTACATGAAAAATAGCGTTCCGCTTCTATCCTTTTAAAATTTTATTCAGAATTGATCAAGGAGATTAAAAAAGTGAATTTACACGGCTATATGGAAAAGTTGCGAAACTAATGAATTGATTTTGATCCCAACGCCCTGCTCAAAATTCATGAATCGTCCTGCGATCTCAAGAAATGAATACAAATCTTATGCTTGCCCGAAAAAGTATGAGCGATACTTTTTCAAATGTATGAATTATCGTTAATAAAAATGCATTGCTCGTAAGTACATGTTTGAACGAGTACAAATTCGGCTTTATTTGTTAAGATTCAGGGATCCATGATGGATTTTGAATAGGGGGATCAAAATTAACTTTGGGATTTGGCAAGTCTTCCAGATAGCGATGTGAGTTCTTTTTTTCTAATCTCTTCTTTAACAATTCTGAACAAGACTTTAGAAGAACAGAAAAAGACATGCTTTTTTCTCATTTAACTATTAAACTCCATTGAAGACACATTTTTAAGAGGATTTGACGTTCAGAAGCACAAAAAATGATTGGATTCATGCCTCGTTGTGTTGATAGTAAAAGGAATGGTTTCTTCGTCCGTAATTCTCTTTTTTCTCACTTTCAAAACGAAGCCACAATAAGCAAAATGGCTTTGTTCAAATAATTATGACAGGTACGATAGATATATATATATATATATATATATATATAGAGAGAGAGAGAGAGAGAGAGAGAGAGAGAGAGAGAGAGAGAGACAGACAGACAGACAGACAGACAGACAGACAGAAATAAATATGTATAGATAAAAAGAGAGAGATATTTAGATATATATATGAATAAATGTATAAAGATATAGATATAAATAGATAGATATTTAGAAATATAAATAAACAAATAAACATATATATATATATATATATATTTATATATACATATATATATATCTGTGTGTGTGTGTGTGTGTGTGTGTGTGTGTATAAAATGAGGAGAGGAATAAGATTCATCCGACTTATATACACACAAAACCCTTTTCAATTTCACTTATACACAAATATTTCCAACTTTCACACGAAAGCATCATTTTTTTCACCAATGAAGGTAACAAATTTAGTTGAACAATGACCTTGCGTCATCTTCCCCTTCCTCTCCAAACCTTGTAATTTGAAAAAAAAATTAATAATTTTTAACATTTGATGTTTGATAACCAGAGCAAACAGTCTGTCGGAACTTGTAACGGAAATAAATTCAATCTAGTTTCCAAACTTGCGTGTATCCATATAGTCGATTGAGTTACACACACATATATGTGAGTTATATTATTTCTTTGGGCGTATGTATCCAATTCTCAAATAGAATTGTCTGCGCTGAGAAACTGTAGAAAAGATATGGACAGTAAATAAGCAAAACCACAAATTTGGAGATACAACCCTCCACCTTACCATCGGGCTTTCAATGGAAAGCGTGACGCTATGTTGAAGCGGGTACTTACTCGTCGCAGGTTCGATTTCTATAATTGCCCATTTTCTTCAATTTTTTTTTATTTACGCTTTCTAGGCTGAATGATACATAAAATAAACATTTATACAATAAATAAAATAAAACATTAATAATTATTTCTGTCGAATTATATATTATATTTTTTGTTGATAATAGAAATGTATATATGTGTGCGACTGTGTGTGAGAGTGTATTAGGAAATTGATAGGATTTGACTGAATGATTATAAATTGCGTTATATTACATGAAAAATCTCTTTGAAATGATCTTCCGTCATTTCACGGATAATGTATGACTCGAATTAGACAATGGGGTAGCCGCTTCAACGCTTCTTTAAAGCAAAAAACATTGCTGGCGTTTATTTAGCTCAATGGCAAGCGCAACGCTATGCTGAAGCAGCTCTCTATCGGTGGCAAGTTCGATTCCTTTACCAGCTCCATTTTTTCCCAATTGTTTATCCTATTTACGCAGACTAGTTCGAGTGGAACGTTCACGTCTGGTTAAATACGACGGATAAGGTATATCTCACTCTGTAAATTCGATGCACCAATGAATACAGCGCGTGCGCACACACACCTATGTCTGGTTAAATACAATGGACAAGGAACAATTGTTATTGAATTTGTCTTTTTTCCGCACAAGAGAAGATATGTTTCGATCTATACGTTCTCTTGCGTGGAAACCAGACAAAATCTAACTTTTTTAAAAATTAGCAAAATGTCCCTTGTTCGTCGTATTTAACTGAAAATGTTCGTCGTATCATCCAGAGGTTTAGTCACATGATTATTCTCCTTCAAAAGGGCAGTTGATCTGTATCACCAGCACGGCATTTGTTCTCTTCCTTCGATCCGACCATGGGTCAAGCTTACCACCGACACCCATAGCATACTCGCATCTCCCAGGGGGTGGACATTCCTATCAACGACCTTGAAGTCCTGCTCCTATTCATGCTTCTTTGGTGGACTATAGGAATGGTTTAAACGGCGGGGATGGGGATACGCTGACGCCACCTCAAAACTCCATTGCTCAGGCTGGTGGGTTATTCCTCAAACAAACCTACTGCTTTGGAAATCCCCCTGAAACAATTTTCGCAAGTCAAGCAATTCATATATATATATATATATATATATATATATATATATATATATATATATATGGTAGATTGTTGATTTGCTACACAAACTAACTCATGTTTCTGCTCTCTTTGGGCCTCATCAGACGTATACATATATATATATATATATATATATATATATATATATATATATATATATATGTATGCATGTATATATATATGTGTGCGTGTGTGTGTGTGTGCATGTGTGTGTGTCTCTGTGTGTCTGTGTGCGTACGCGCATGTGCGTCATAGAATTCCGTTACCTGAAAAGAGTTTTTGTAAATATGACTCGGCTCAAATTTTTGGCATGTATATAAAGATATGTAGAGAAAAAGGAAACAAAGGAAGTGGTTTTTTTTTTCTTAATAGGAACATCATGGTGTCCTCCTATGAACTCAACCGAAACGAGACTGCTGGAAATATGACTGAGCATTGTACTCCGGTATTAACGCACCCAGTTCACTACTACAATGTCTCATCGTCTGAATAGAACGCTAAATTACATTAACTTGATTAGAAAAAAAGGACCAGGGACTTTTTTTTTTATCACGCATTCTTGACCTGACATGCTAGGAACCGTTAAACCAAGAGCCACGGAGCTGGAATTTAAAACATGTATTCCTCAATCAATCTAGTAAAAACGTTGTTAATCAGTCTAAGCGGACCTGTTTCAGTCTTCATTCTACTCTCGAACCAATTCTCTTCTATTAAAACAAACTACATTCCTTCCCTCATGCTTTTTTTCTACCATCTATAAAGTTAGGACTGGTATTTAGGTTAAGAAGCTTATTGTTATTTATTTGGTACAAAGAAAAGGGGGACAGTTTAAGGTGAGAGGGGAAGGGAATAAGCAACAGGTTTAGGAGAGAGGGGAGAAAATGAGCAACGAGTCTTGCGTTAACTCAGTTATTAAGGGACTAGAATATTACACCTGACAGAAGGAGAAAATATTAATTTCAACTGAGGGTGCTAGATCAGCCATTTTCCAGCTAGATCTAGTCGATTTTCTCCGTATTCAGCCGGTAAAAATCTGCGATAGCAAAAAGCAGAAAAACTGGCCTCTTGAAAGAAAAATGATTAGATAATCTGATTTTATTTCAGAGATTATACAAAACATTTATGTATAATATTTCTAGCCATGAAGTTCGCTGAAATGGTAAAATTTTAGAAAATCTTCCAATGTCAGTCAAAGCAACATAGAAAACATATTATTTTTTTCCCCTAATTTTCATTATTCTTCCTTTGGATCAAAATACCGAATTTAAGCTAAACTTTTGCTCTTGACCCATTTTTCTTGGGTCAGTCAAATCAAATCGAACTACATTGGAAAATATTCTTTCACAATCTTTACTATTTTTCTCTTTAGAACGAAATACCAAATTTTAACCGAAATTTTAGCTTTAAAAATATTCTTGGTGTCAGATACTGATTTCTTTTTAGCAAATCCACCGCAAATCTGATATGTTTAGTAAAAGTAGATGTACAGTATTTATTAATTATTTGTCCTGGATCATCATCATCATCATCATCATCATCATCATCATCATCATCATCATCGTCGTCGTCGTCGTCGTTGTCGTCGTCGTCGTCGTCGTCATCATCATCATCATCATCATCAGTCTTTTAACGTCTGTTGTTGGACATAGACCTTCCCCAGGATTCGCCACAATTCTCTATTATGGGCGGGACGTATTTCCTGAATCTGTCTAATTCATCTCTCCATCTTGTGTTCCGTCGGCTTTAGCTTCTTATGTGATCTCTGGGGATCCATGTTGTGAGACGTGATGTCCATCGTTTGTCTTTCATTCTTGCAATATGACCTGCCCATTGCCATTTGAGTTTTTTAATTGTTGTGGTGTCACGGACGCCCGTTTTCTCCCTTATATACTGTGCTGTCTTGTGATCTCTCCATGTAATTGGATACCAAATGAGTTTAAAACATTTTTAGCCCTAAGCAAAAAGTGAAAAAAATATTAGCTTATTTTGGCCAATTTTGAGACAGTTTTAGCTGGAAAACCAATTTTATGTTATCAACACTGAGATAGCAATAGAACTAATTGGGACACGAGAGAATTAGCAAACGTAAAAACAAGTACTTAATATTGGAGAGAAAAACAACTACACTAGATTTTAGAAGTCAACTAAGGAATTGCAGATGAAACGACATGGACATGGCTACGCAAAGGAAACCTGAAGAGAGAAACTGGATCTCTACTGATAGCGGCCCAGACCAACGTCATAAGAACTAACTACATAAAGTCTGATAGATAATACACTGTGAACCAGCAAATGTAGATTATATAAAGTAAAGATGAGACAATAAACCACATAGTGAGCAAATGTAGCAAATTAGCACAGAGCATAAGAACAAGCATGACTGTTGGGAGAAAGTGATCTACTGGGAACTGTGCAAGCGACTAGATTTCGAACATATAAACTAAGACACATACACAGACCAGAATCTATCCTTGAGAATGAAACGCACAAGATTATCTTGGACTCCAAGATTTAAACGGACCATCCAATTCAGGTCAGGAGACTAGATCTTGAGGTAGAGAACAAGAAAAAAACAACGAGTCAGATAGTGGATTTTGTTATCCCGGCAGACCACAGGGTGAATCTGAAAGAGAGTGAAAAGTTAGACATGAACCTTGCCAGGGTGTTGAAGAGGTATCGGAACATGAGGGAGACGGTAGTGCCAATAGAGTTGGGAGCACTGGGAACGGTCGCTAAGACCCTAGCAAAAAGACTATCGGAACTTTGAATCCTGGAAAGGACTGAAAAAGAGAGAGCTTTAGAAGAGGGGGAAGAGGATAAGTAACGGGGTCTAAGAGAGTGGGGGGAGAGAATGAATATCGAGGATTGCGTTGACTCAACAATTGGGGAATAGGAGGACATACTAGAAAGAAAATTGAAATATCAATTTCAACCGAGGATCCCAAATCGGACATTTTTTCGGCTAGATCTAACAGTCCCAAACCCCTATCCAGCCGATAAAAAATCTGCTACAATTGATGGTTTTTGAATAATTTTTTTGTAAATGAATGCAGCCGAGCACAGACTAGCGACCAATTTCGGTGACATTGGGTACAGAAATACTGTAGTTAGAATACTAAAGCAAAGTGACGGAGTATTGGGGAGACTTCCATTCACTCTCCATCATTATAAGTCATCAGTTTCTACAGGTGTGAAAACTTAGAGTGTGTCGAAGTAATGATAAAACCCTGAGGATATTGAGTTTGGAAGAAGTGTTGAAGTTTGGAGAAAACCTGTTAAGCGATTCCCAGCGATAACCACCAGACACCTGGTGTGAACATTTAGATTCAAAACTCAAAACAATAACATACATGAAATTTAAACGATGCAAGCCATTGTACAGAGGAGACTGCTGGGGATTTTAGCAACTTTTGAGGTAGCCCAATCCCCAGCGATGCCCATTTGATACATCTGCAGTGAGGAGGTGGATAACAGCAGATTTGTAAGTTATTGAGAACTGTCAGCCAGAAATGTCACCGAGATTGTCAACATAGGTTTCTTCTCTTTTTTGTTTTATTTCTCTTTCTGGCTAGCTGGCTGGCTATACATTGAGCGTGCTGGCCGCAAAAAATGGAGGTAGATGGGTGAAAATTTAATCATTTACCTCTAATCATGTCAAAAGAAAGCGTTTTGGGTTTTTTTGGTTTTTTCTCCAAGAGAGGTCTTCAGTAAGTGGCCCAATTTGCAATGCAAGTTTATGCTAAAGTGGTCTCTAGTTTGTTTCGTGCTGCGTTCACACTCGTTAGTTTTGTTTTTGTTGTCTTTTTTTTTTTGTTATTCCTTTTGTTTTTTTTAATTTTGCACTTCTTAGTGATCCAGCAAAAGGCAAGAGAAGTAACATGTATTGATCAACCCTCTTTTCGGTTTTTAATTGATCACCACCAACACAACACGATGTCAAAAGACGTTGATCACGTGATGATCTTTATTAAGTGACTAACTGGATCTTTAAGACTATGGGGCTGAAACATGGAACAAAACCAAGATATAGACCCTCAAACTGAGAAATAAACAACGTGCAAAAAGGACAATCATACGCAACATCACATGGAAAGATCACAAGACAGCACAGTATATCAGAGAAGGAACAGGAGTCTGGAATATCATAGAATCCATTAAAAAAACTTAAATGGCAATGGGCTGGTTATGTTGCAAGTCTGAAAACGATTGACCCCACGACTCACAATGTGTTTTCCCAGAGATCATATGCGAAACATTTGCTGGTAGAAAATAAGATGGTTTAACGAACTAGACAAATTCAGATTCCAAGGATTTCATGGAGATTCGTTGTACTAGGTAACTGCAATTATCTATTTACTTTATTCCTGCGTTTTCTCTTTTGATCGTTGTGTCTTTGAACTCACCAATTTTTTTTTTAACGTGACATTTGTTTTACTAAAGTTCATGTTAAGACTAAGTTTCTTACTTTCTTCATTCAGTTCATCGAGAGAACTGGTTGAATGATTTAGTAACTGAATCTCTCATGTCTGGCCACCCGTGGTACTGAAATCTTATTTTGATATCAAGTCTGGTCTATAACTTATTTCTCATTCTTTATTCCGGATCTGAGCATTGTACTCACTGTCCTTCCTATACAGGCGGTCAGGATAAGTTGAGATGAAATAGAAAACTAACAATGAAATATATACTAGTAATGAACAAATAACCTTAGCTTGGCACGTCTGATAAAAACATCAGGATTGTAGGTTTATCAATTCTGAACAATAGCTTTCAGATAAAAGCGTTGCATTTGAAATTAAATAGCATTGAAAGGGTGCACACCTCTGTCAACACCATTGACGCTAAAACCTTGATAAAGAAAGAAAATAACAGAGAAACTAGAGAGCACCCGGAGCTCATATTTCTACCAACGCAATTGTCAGTAGGTGTAATCGGTCATCATCATCATCATCATCATCATCATCATCAAGCTTTTAACGTCTGTCATTGGACATAGACCTTCCCCAGGATTCGCCACACTTCTCTATCGTTGGCGTCGCGGAGCCAGTATTTTCTAAATTTGTCCAGTTCATCTCTCCATCCTGTAATCTATCGGCCTCGGTTTCGCGTGTTATCACTGGAGATCCATGTTGTGAATCGTGATGTCCATTGGTTGTCAGTTATTCGTGCAACATGGCCTGCCCATTGCCATTTAAGTTTTCTAAAAAATTCTATGATGTCTCTTACACCCGTTTTCTTCCTTATATACTGTGCTGTCTTGTGATTTCTCCATGTGGGGTTGAGCACGATTCTCTCATGTGTGCGTTGCATGCTTCTCGGTTTGAGAGTCTGTTTCTTGGTTAGGTTCCATGTTCCAGCTCCATAAGTGACTATCAGGAGAATGAATTGGTTGTATACTCTTCTTTTTAAGATTATTGGGATCGACTTGTTTTTGAAGGCTGAGCTTGCTCTACCGAAGGCTTGCCATCCACTCAAATATCTAATCAGTACTTCCACCGCCCACTATCTACCTTTCCACGAACCGTTGGGGATATCTTCTGGAAAGACCATAAAGTTTAGGGATATTATACGGTTTAAATATATAACAACGACACACGGGAGGAAATTGAACAAGAATCCGTTCCAAAATTCACTCAGTTTCTCCGTAGCTTATTGTCCATCCTTCCACGAGCTATCATCAGAATTCATTGCCAACTTTTAGAGGCGACTAAACGCATCTATCTCGTTGACAGAGTTGAATTGAAAGTGCGAATTTATATTGTTATCTCCCTCAAATTTAAAGTAAGAACTGTTATTTTCTTTTTTTTTTCATATCTGTCTACCACAGATAAAAACATATTTCAATCGGAAGAAAAAAATCCTAGAACCGCTTCAAAATTTGATCAATTTTCTCTTAGCCAGTCGCCCGACCTTTCACAGGATCTGATTAAAGTTCAATGAGATCCTCGGGTGATATCGTATATATATATATATATATATATATATATATATATATATATATATATATATATATATATATATAATATATATATATATATATATATATATATATATATATATATACAGTGAATGCAGTAAGTATACAATAATCTTTTAAGTCATTTTAACATCCCCATGCAGCTTAAAGAATTGACAGATTCTGGATCGAAGATCGAACAAAGAACCATAAGTTCAAGTAGTAGTAACAGGAGAAGAGGGAAGAAGACGATTCTCATACTTGTAAAATACTTCAATATCGAAATATTTTGCTAGCATTAATTTCAATAAAAATCGTCAATGGCCGTTCTTGGCAGGGTTTTTTGGGGGGTGGGGTGCTATTTTTGACTTCTTTTAAATGCCGTCACGCGGACTTCTAACATTTTACTGTTCGGCATTAGTAGCTGGTAAAACAACTAATCAGAGTAGATGTTCTATTGATGATTTCATGACCACACCTTTTATTGACATCACACCTTTGGCTTCCTCTCTATTTGTGTTGTTTAACATAATTGAAGCCGGCCGACAGTCCAACCAAAAAGCGTCTTATTGAGATGTGTGGACATAGGAATACAAAAAATAATTTTTTAAACAAGTTTGAACATTGTATTCAATGTACCTCTTCCGACTTCAATGGCAAAGATGTATTACGGAGTCATACAACGTAAGTTGAATAACAAATGTTAAAAAAAAGACACAGGTCTGGTTAGTCACTCAATAGAAACTGTCGTATGAACAATGTCTCTTGGCAGCATGTTGGGGTCATCAACTAAAAATTCGGAAAAAGGGAAGATTGATAAATAAATTACTTACCTTGCGTTTTGTTGGGTGGTGATCCATAAAACACTGCTAGACACAAACTAAGGTATAAATTCAGCATAAACTTACATTGCAAAGAATCATGTGGGTGGGTAGTTAAAAAGGCTGTTTTTCTAGCCATTATGAGAAGCAATTTTAGAAATGCTCATTTTTCTAGCTCCATAATTGAGTCCTGAACGCGCGATACATATCTACAAAACCAGATCGTCTTAAAAACTGAAGAAACCTATGCTGACAGTTTTGGTTGACGGTTTCTGATACATATAAGAGGAGGAAATTAAATGAAAACTGTAGATAAATAGTTCAAATGATTGAAGATCTTGACACAGCTTCAAAATTGGCAGATTGGTTACTGATCCAACTGTATACATTTGAAGAACAACAAATCATAACTAATGCAACTATGGAAGGCTAACTGTTGTTAAACTTTATAAAGGCACGTTCATTAAATGCTGTAGAGATCTTTTCCGGTGCTTCCATAGTAACAGTTTTTTATCTTTAAGAATCAATTCTTTTCGATATTTACTCATCTAAGCACCAGGAAAAATGTGGGGCAATGGGATTCAAAATTTAGTGTTATACCTGTCTTTCAAGTGAAAAGGGCCAGCCTGCCTAAAAAATCAGTATTCGATATTTTATGTGATACAAACAATTTTTTTTCATTTATTCCAGTATATATCAAGTATTAGGAAATATAAAAATCAAAAAATATTTGTGACGAGATTGAATGATGCACAAAGTTCAAAACTCTTTGGCTCAGACTCTGTTGATTTCGAGGATTTATGATGTATAACCAATGCATCCTCCCAATAGTCACTTATGGAGCTGAAACATGGAACCTAACCAAGAGACAGACCCGTAAGTTGAGAACCATGCAACGTGCACATGAAAGAATAATGCTGGACCTTACATGGAGAGACCACAAAACAGCACAGTACATCCGGGAAAAGACAAGAGTTAGGGACATCATAGAGTCCATTAAAAATCTGGCCATGTTGTAAGAATGGCAGACAATCGATGGACACCGCGACTCACGATGCGCAATCGAGGCCGGCAAAGTGTTAGATGGAGAGACGAGCTAGACAAGTTCAGGAAGTACTGGCTCCGTGATGCCCATGATAGGGAGGTGTGGCAAATCCTGAGGAAGGTCTATGTCCAACGACGGACGCTAAAAGACTGATGATGATGATGATGATGATGATGATGATGATGATGATGATGATGATGATGATGATGATTTAAACAGAAAAAGCCATACATGCGAAACAGTATGTTTAATTGTATGGTTGGTCCCATAGTTGATTGACCAATTGTGTACGATTCCAGTTAGAACCTCAAAGTTGTAATGTATTGATCCGTGTAATACATCAACATAGTTGATACAAACATCTAAAGGTTCTTAGAAGGAGATCTGTAAACAATGAAGATGACGCTATATAAACCGTTAAGACTTCATGTCAGATCCCTCATTAACAGTTGCATTTGAGTTGAGACTTCGAAGAACTTGAAATTAGGATACTTGAACCATTTAAAATGAATTACCTAATGAAATAGCTTTAGGCTCGTTGCACCTACATAAATAAAACTGTTATTTCCGAAGGGTGTAAAACTAGTGTAAGAATAAGCTCCCTTAGAAATTTATGGGGTGCATTTTGCACTCACTGTCAGAGGTAAATTACGAGGCCATACCGATGTAAGTTGAGTTACTGGCAAGATACGTATAAGAAAAGGAAATTCATTGAAAACTCTTGAAAAACAGGTTAGATGATCAGAGATCGGGAGAAAAGTACACGTGGAAATGACGTCAGCAGGTTGGTAGTGTTAGTCATGGAGACGAGGTTTTTCGGCTGTGGTGGTAGTGGTGGTGGTGGTGGCAGTTCGATTGGTAGAAGTGCAGGGCGATGATGGAGATGCATCGAACTGAATCTTATTGATTGATAAAAAGCGGTTGAACATTACTTGCAGACAATCTTCGCTTGTCAATCGAGATCGGAGAAAAGCCGGTCTGAAATGAGAAAGAAAATGGAAATTCATTCAATTTACATTTCTTGTATATTTATTCTATTTTATTTATTTATTTTATTTTATTTTTTTTTTTTTTGTTGTTGAGGCGTCCTCGCCTCGTTATAAGAGGCTCTGATCTCGATCGGTCGGCCGGCCGGCTGGTCGGTAGGTCTGTCACCATATTGTTTTTCATCTGTTTTTGGTAAGATTTACTTGAAACTTGGTGGTGAGGTGTCTATTTATAAAATGTTTCTCACTAAGAAAAATCTTCCGCTCAAGGTCATGTGATCTGGCAATAATGGCGTTTAAACGTTGTTTTAAAATCGATTAAAACTGATTTTTTCAGCTGTTTCAGGTTGGATTTACTTGAAACTTGATAGAAAGATGTCCCTTAATGTGAAGCTTCTTATTTAGGAAATCTTTCACTTGGGGTCCCGTGATCTGTCATTAATGGCGTTTTAAAAATCAGTTTTCTCAGATGTTTTGAGTTAAATTGATTTGAAACGTGATAGATATTTTTTCATGCTTCTTATCTAAAATCATATTTTACTGAAGATCCCCTAATCTAGCAATAATGGCGTTTAAACTTCACGGTGAACGCTTCATTGAACTTTCGTTTCTTATTTTTGAATTAGCCGATATCAGAAATACAGGACTGCAGTTGCCAACTCAAAAAATATTTTTGCACTAGTTCAACTTCCAAAAAGCGATTATTTAAATGGCAAAAAATACCCAAAATGGCCAAAGAACACCAAAATAATGCTAAAATAGTGAAGAACGTGCCAAAAAAAACCCCAAATGTTTCAGCACGTCCGCGTGAATTTAGCTCTTAATCACACTGTTGAAACAAGAAACGCACTGAATTTAGCGCGAGGAGCGGCAAACAATGTCTGAAACACAGGACACTGGTGTTTCCTTCACATTACTGATCCAACTGGATACATTTGAAGAACAACAAATTATAACTAATGCAACTATGGAAGGCTAACTGTTGTTAAACTTTATAAAGGCACGTTTATTAAATGCTTTAGAGATTTTTCCGGTGCTTCCATAGTAACAGTTTTTTTTATCTTCAAAGAATCAATTCTTTTCAAGATTCACTGAACTAAACACCAGGCAAAATGTGGGATAATGGGATTCAAAACATAGTGTTATACCTGTCTTTCAAGAGAAAAAGGGCCTGCCTGCCTAAAAAAATCGGTATTCGTTATTTTATATAATATAAACAGTTTTTTTCATTTATTCCAGTATATAAAGTATTATTAATCATTATTAATACATTTTGCTAATATTTGCCTTCATCTCAATTGAAGTTGCTTTCATCCACTTGTTTAATGGTAAGAATGGTAGCACGTTAAGCAAATCACCCTCCGGTATAGAGGGTTGTGAGTTCGATTCGCACTTGGAACTTCATTCCGATTCACGCAATTTATATAATCACCACTGAAGAGTACTCAGCATGAGTTTAGTTGTGATAGAAGGGAGCTATAATGAGGATGAAGGTAAATAGTAGTATACATTATAAATAATGATGAACAAACTTGTAGGTGAATATTTGACGCATAGTAGTAGATAAAAGAAGGACATGACACAACGCACAGTTCTATGGGTGATAACAACCCTCCCCACTTTTTCATTTGTAAATAGAATCTTGAGAGAAAGAGAGATCGAACAAAAGAAAGTTTCTTAATTTCAAAAAGTCTAAACACTTCCGACTTCTGGAAATGGTCCCTTTCCTATAAGCGTTCCACGGACAATTCAGCGCCTGGCGTTGTGTCCTTAGTTGGTCGTGTAATTCCGCCACGTCTCATGCTCTTGTTTTATCGTGCTGTTCTTTGATCACGCCTGCTATGACTCTTTTTGGTCTTACTGAATATACTGTAATGTCAAAATTATTGCTCACTTTCCTTAAAATTAATTTTTTTCATCTTGACCCTACTTGAACTTCAAACATGTAAACAGGAGTAGATATCCTTATGCATTCATTGTAGTATTCTTTACAAGGAGAATTTTGGCCATTGCTGACTTCGTGTAACTTAAGCTTGACTTCAACCAAACTTGACCTCATCTTATTCCAGGATGGCTGTTAAGCTCAAGTGAACTAGAATGCCTTTTTAAGACTTCCTTTTTCCTATCGTGTTTGACCTCGTTTGTCATAACAGGTCTCAAATCAAACATGTCACCCTCGTAGTTGTGACTCTCTTGCGTGTCTGTCCAAGATTTGCGCCCTAGAAAAAGGGCCTATTAGAATTGTCTTTGCAAAATCCTTCAGGTTGCGATAAAATTGCAGGAAAGTGGGAATTCAAAATACAAGTATTAATGTTTACATTTTTTTGTTGTTGTTCAAATGGAGTTTAATTGAAATTTAATCAATCAATTTTTAACAAGTGAACCATAATTTTGACTGAACTGAATTACTCCTAGCTTTTACGTTGACCAGTTGGATATTCTATCAACACAGCAGACCTAAGATAATCAGAAATTTTGTTTGGCTGCATCAGGTCTTTCTAACCTTTTCTCTTTTACTCCTTACCGTTATCAATAACTTCTTATCTCACTTAGGGAAGATCTTTACATGAATATATATTGAATTATGTTCGTTGTATGGATGTAAGGAACAATAGGTCATTTGTCATCAGAAACATCATAATAATAATAATAATAATAATAATAATAATAATAATAATAGGAACTGCGCAGATACTGAGGAAAGTGCTAGAAATATGAAGACTGCAACACTAATTGTTAACAGTGACCTAACAAAGGAAGGGAATTGAAAGCGGGAATGTGAACCACAGCTCTGGCATGATAGGCGAAGGAGAGAAGAGATGTTGGCTGAAGACCTGAGGAGACTTATTGTCACTCAGCCTTCAGCGATAACCACTGGGCAACCGGTGTGAAACTGTAAACCGCAGTATTACTGTGGCCTATGAGAACTAGGAGAAGGGCTGGAGACTTGAGGAGACTTGCTGTCACTCAAACTCCAGCAGTTACCACCAGGCAACCGGTGTGAGATTGCAAATAATAATAATAATAATAATGATAATACTACTACTACTACTAATAATAATAATAATAATAATAATAATAAGAAGAAGAAGAAGAAGAAGAAGAAGAAGAAGAAGAAGAAGAAGAAGAAATAACAGAAGTATTAGCAACAGAAGTACTGCAGTAGTATGGTTGTAAATTGGGGAATTGAAATTAAAATGATTCACATTCTAGTCGGCATTTCAAGCTATCAAAGTTTTCAATCAGAGAAAAAGGATTTGAAAGAGTTAGTTTCAACCAAATGTGGGGCTACCAAAGAAGGATATTCTTGGCTGATTGGATATTTAGAATTCTTTTTTTTTTCTCCTCTTTCGCTGCTGCTGCTGCTAAGATACCAAGAATTTCTATTAAGTTGATTTATTTTGCTTTTGGATTCTTAGCTGGAGTTTTGAATTATTGGGTTATTTATCTGGAATAATAGATTTGTCATTAGAAATATAAGAAGAAAATGAACGACAGGAATGATCCGAGAAAATAGAGGTGGTAATTTGACAATACAGAAGTGAACACAAACCAAGGGATCGATTTAGCAGAAGCCTACATTGCAAACCCCACTGAAAAAAAGGGGTTCAAGAGGGATTTCGGAAAAACATTTTCAAAACTACGTTTTTTTCTATACGTAGTAAGGAGTGCTTGTATTAATTTTTAGCCCACTGATTCCATTGGTGCAGCCTGTGAGCGTGATACATACATACATACATACATACATACATACATACATACATACATACATACACAGCCAGCATGACAGACTTGAAAACTGAAGAAACCTATTTTGACAGTTTTGGTGACAGTTTTGGTGACAGTTTTGGTTTGCGGTTTCTTATGAAAGTAAGTAGTTGATTCCGAATTCAGATTTCCGAAACAACAGACAAGACGGGCAGATAGGCCCTCCCCATTCGGATAATCGGTGTAACGATATTCCAGTCTTATTTTGCTTCCTGCTGCACTAAAATAAGTCCAGTAAATATCAGAAAGGTGGCCTGGAGGTCCATCCCTTTTTACAAGTGCATGTGTTTGTATGTGAGTTCCGGTACTCCTGACCATACCGTTTTGTCTACAGACATGTATATTGATATTGGTACTCCACGAGACACTACGTAGTATGGTGTTCGAAAATAATTACACATTTTTACGTTCAGAAAATCGGCATCAGTACTCCACTAGACCCAACATATTAGGGTGTTCGGAAAGTAATTACGTATTTTCGAAAAAGAGGTAAAACCAAATGCCTGCGAAGTTTTATCAATTACTGTTTATCGATAATGTAATCACCATTATTATAAATTGTCACCATCATTATCAATTCTTTGTCTGGAAAATCCTGCATCATTTTTAATCCTGCATTTTTTATTTATTTATTTTGCTCTATCTCTATCCTCTTTGGGGTTAAACTTCACAATGTGCCATTAATAACTTGCTACGGGATAGAAGAGATGACGAACTAAATCCAGACGACGTCACGTCCCATTTAACCCAGGTCTTGCCTCAGTTGGTTGGTTTACGATTCATAGCAGTGAAATACGCATCTACTTTCTGAACACCCTAATGCATACATTTTAGTTCGTGTATGCGCGTTGACCGGGGGGGGTGCGTTCTCTGAGTGGTTTCCACTTCATGTAGTTAAGAATCGAGAATTGAATCTTCGAAAGCCAAGGAGAGCGACATGCTATAATTCCATTCTTGAAAGAGTTTCGTATGCTTTCAGGATTTCTTTAAACCGATCTCAAGAAGTCACGAGGTCAATCATGGCAAGAGAAAATGATTTTCTCTTTTTAGAGAGAACGGCTGGGAACCTTGCCAAAATAGTTTGGCAAATGCCCTTTGCTTATCTCAAACGGGTTCTTGATCTTAAGTATCTCGGTTACTACTGTTCAGTGTTGCCAATCTACATATTCTATATCTAAATCTTGAGAATTCTCAATAAGATCTATAATTTTCTATTTTTTATTATTTTCATTAAATTTCACGAGAACAGCTAATCCAAACAATTTCAATTTCAAACTGGACACTGAACAGCCTCAGGCGCTGATTAAGATATGGCAATATAATGGCCGGAGTAATTGTCGTACACACATACACACACACACGCATGCACACACACACACTCACACAGATGAAGAAATCTGCGCTTAGATAATTGTATGTTGGCTGACAGAGACGTTGACTACACTATCCAAAACGTTGTCTAGGTGAGACTCCTTACTCGACTTGAGTTCAAGGCCCTTTTTTCTTCAATAACCAGTCGTTTACTTGCAGATATATACATATATATACATAAATAATATCGATAATTCATTCTCACAAATGCACACACTTATGTATACTTATATATGTATGAGATGTATGTATGCATATTGAATGGAAGCTAAGGTTCCATCGGTGTTATAGTTACGTAGTAAATAGAAAAAAGCCTTGAATTTATTTTCTCAAAACCTTTTAGTTTAAAACCTTCCCCCGGGTCCATTAAGTATGCATGCCAAATTTGGTCGGGCTGCACTAATGTTTAGGTGGTTTCTACAGCATGACAGACAACACACACACGCGCCTGCCCGCACGGACAATGTGATACTTCTCATTTATAAAAGCAGATACACACGCGTGTGCCCATAGGTTTGCCTGGATGCAAATATTGAATTTATCAATCTATTCAAATAGATAGATGGATAGATGGATAGATAGGAAAATACTCAGATAGATAGATAGATAGATAGATATAAACAGACTAACAGACAGATAGATATGAACGGACTAACAGATAGATAGATAGATAGATAGATGGATAGATAGATAGATAGACAGATAGATATGAACAGACTGAATGATAGATAGACTGATAGATAGATATGAACAGACTGATAGATTGATATGAACAGACTGATAGATAGATAGATAGATAGATAGATAGATCGATAGATAGATAGATAGATAGATAGACAGACAGATATGAACAGATTGATAGATAGATAGATAGATAGATAGATAGATAGATATGAATAGACTGACAGATTGATACATAGATATGAACAGACTGACAAGTAGATAGATAGAGGGATAGAGAGATATGAACCTGCTCAGACAAACACATTGATGGGTGGATAGATATATAGTAAGCAGTGAATAGCATTTTTCAAAGACCAACTTTCCAAGATGTTGGTGAAAGAGAATTCAAGTTTTTCAATGATAAATAGATAGTTAGATCTGAACATAGATAGATAGATAGATAGATAGATAGATAGATAGATAGATAGATAGATAGATAGATAGATGTGAACAGACGGAGAAAAGTCATACATATTCCGGCATCACCCCACTGTAGGAAACAAAAACCTTTCTAAATTTGAAGGAAATATTTCGTGCATTATATTACCTGAAAGTGTTTGACCTGATACGTATTTATTTCTACCGACGAAGTTAGAGAGACCTATGCATTTAGCCGTGTATTTCCATCTTTTTTTTGTCTTTCTGTCTGTCTTTCCACCTCTCTGTCCGTCCATACAATATCATCAAAAGTACTCAATGAATTTCGATGACACATTGTCCAATGATGAATGGAGTCGGGAATAATTAGTGAAATTTTGGGTGAATCTGAAAATACTCTTTTGATTGAGAATTTTTCTTCTATTTTTTCTCATTCCCTTCATACTATATTTCCAAAAGTTTTCCAAGAATTTGAATGAAATTTACTATTTGTTGGCAATGGGCTACAAAATAGTGATTAAATTTGGGGATCCACGCACTATAATCTCCCCTCCATCATAGTCTCATGGACGCACCAGATAATGTTGCCTATAGTTCATGTCTGTCCACATGATATCGCAAAAAGTTCTCAATGAATTTCGGTAATTTTTTTGATGGAAGGCTGGGCAATAGGCTATGAAAGAGGTGATAGATTTTCGGATGGATTCTTGCACAATTACTTCCCCTGAAAATGGCTTTGGTAAAGAAGTGCGTTCTGGAAGTGCTCTCTCGGTATACATGTAATTCATTTTCGCTCTTTGCACATATCTATATAAACATATATATATAGAGAGATAGATAGATATACTTGTATATACATATTTGTGTTCCCACGTTTACTTATATATATATATATATATATATATATATATATATATATATATATATATATATATATATTATTATTATTATTATCATCATTATTATTATTATTATTATTATTATTATTATTATTATTATTATTCCTTATATATTCCTTATATATTCCTATTTCCCTACTCCTCTCACTCCTCTCTGCATATATATATATATGTGCGTGTGAGTGTGTGTGTGTGTGTGTGTGTGTATATGTATCTGTTTCTACGTATATCTTTATATATAATTTTCCATTCGTTATCTATTTCTCTCTCTCTCTCTCTCTCCATTCATATATATATATATATATATATATATATATGTATATATATATATATGCATAAGCATATATGCATGTGTCTAACTTTGCCTTCGTATACACATATATACTCTTTGTCGCTCTCTTGCTCTCTCTCTCTCTCTCTCTCCCCCATATATACATATATTCATATATATGTATATATATATATATATATATATATATATATATACATATATATATATACGCATACATGCGTATTTCTAAGTTTGCCCATATATATATATACAACCTTCTCTTTTTCTCTCTCTCTCTTTCTCACTCTCTCTCTCTCTCTCTCTCTCTCTCTCACTCACTCACTCACTCAGTTTCTGTCTCAGAAAAACATAAATGAACCATTTCCCTGTAGAATTTCAAATATCCGTTTACTTATCTCCTGTATGTAAAACGAAAAGCACTCGATTATCGATCTCCTATGCAAACAAACGCCAATAAAAATCCACTTGTTCGATTAAAGTGCACGACTTGAATAACAATCTGATTCATCTCTGGTTCCCATATGCGCAGAGACAGAGCCTGCTTGAACGTTGGTATCGTTATGTGTTTCCAACCTAAGCCAGTGATCGGTGTTCGATCCCAGATGAAAGTATCGATTTTTTTCATTCTAATTTTCAAGACCAGCAAGCAGGAGCTCCCCCATCTAGCCCCTTTCTTTTCCACTGTATACTTTTGTGTCTATGTTATTGTTACTTTTCCCTTTCAGTTACAATTTAGGGTTAGTACTTTTAGAGTATGTATTAAGGTTATTGTTATCTGCTTTTTTCATATTTTGTTACTTCTCCCATTTCAAAATCGCCACTGTTCCAGGCTCAGTTTTAGCGCCATTTTAATGTTAGCATTTTTAAGGTTAGAGTTAGTACTTCTAGTGTATGCATTAGGTTTATTGTCGTCTGCTTCTTTCAATATATATTGTTACCTCTCCCATTTCAAAATGGCCATTGTTCCAGCCTCAGGTTTAGTGCTGTTCACGGTTAGCATTTTTAGGATTAAGGTTAGTATCGTGGGGTCAATGTGTATCCCCTCTGCTTCTTTGACCTCAAGTTCGTCATCAGTGCCTACCACTCTACAGATGGAGCAGCTGGTATTTTGAAACGGGAAAGGTCACAATTGCTGCTTAATGTGCAGCATTTTCAAAAAAATGATTTGCTAAAACAGAAATAGATCTAGCTGTTCTTGGGCTCTGCAATGACAGCCAGACAGACAAAAAGATGTATGTATGTATCAGACGTATAGGCCTCACCAATGAAGCTAAAGGGCTGAAATAGTCAACATGTACATCCTATCATGTCTAGGAAAACCGGCCTTTTCATTTTAAGGAAATTCACCACCAAAGGAGGGTTCAGTCTGCAATGTAAACTCCCGCTAAATTGATTATTAGAATTCAGATTTTTCTGAAACAAAAGACGAGAGAGGCAACTTCTTTTTTATTGATCA
Organism: Thysanoteuthis rhombus; assembly: GCA_963457665.1. Lineage (NCBI taxonomy): Eukaryota > Metazoa > Mollusca > Cephalopoda > Oegopsida > Thysanoteuthidae > Thysanoteuthis > Thysanoteuthis major. The sequence goes on from OY735230.1 coordinate 37,952,142, forward strand.
TCATCTTACCAAATGTTTAATTAATCACTCCCGACACGGCATGCTGACAAAAGACGCTAGTCATCTGACGGTTTCTCAATAACCTGTTTTGAAATTTTTTGGCTTGACTTGGCGATGGATTGAACCGGAGGTAGGTACTCTACGACCGGTATTGCTTGGCAAAGCTCTATAAAGATTTTCATGACTCTGTAAAGTCTCTCTTCGAAAGAAATCGATGTCACTTTTATACATCTGATAACTTTACTCTATCTTACGGGGAAAAAAAGCAGCGTGTTGTATGTATAATCGATTCGTTATATCAGCAACGATTTTCTGACTGTCAAACAATATATTCTTGAAAAAAATGAAATTCTGAATGTCAAACATTCACTTTTCAAGAGAGTTCAATCTTTTTTCCTTCTTTACATCAGCTTGTTAAAACTGCACTTAGTTGCACAATTCGCTTACATATGTACATTATGTAAACATAGACATCTGTATATGCGATGGATAGATACTGAGAGAGGTACAAATAGACTGAGGCAGATAGAGAGAAAAAGAAAAGACTGATATAGAAGAACCTGAATTCAGTGATAGATATATAGATTTAGCCTGAGATATGAATAATTATACACACACACATATATATAGAGAGAGAGATAGATAGAGAGAGAGAGAGATAGAGAGAGAGAGAGAGAAATATGAATTGAGATAGAAAGATATATGGATATAGTTGACATATGGATAACCACATATATTATTGTGTCATCCACAGACAGCTGTTTCGTTGTATTACAACTCCTCAGTGTGGCTATAGGCTATCCATTATCCCATCCAGTACCAAGCGTGTGAGTGCGTTTGTTTGAGTACCCCCGTGTATTTCTGGCAACAGTCCTTCATTAATAAGAGTTTGATCAAGAAATGCTGACGAAGGGGTGTATTTTAATTGATTTTCATTTAATATCCTTCAGAAAAGCAAGAAACACATAGTTAGATTAGATTTTCTTCCAGTCCGGGAACTTGTATTTCGATCTGATTCAAATATTTAGCCCAGTGAAGAAGAACGTTTGTTTGTCGCCGAGTATTGCTGCACATAGACGCTTTATTGCCAATTTTTCAAAAATTTAAAAATCTAAAAACAAAAAATATCAATATTCTTTTTTTGTTCACCTATCTTGATATTGGAAAGAGATGTTGCCGAAAGTGCTAGATATCAAACCGTTGGACAATACTTACATTCATCGAGTTCAGGCAATCTTTCTTTTGTATATAAGTTGATAATGATATTTTAAACAAAGTCTATGGTCGTTGCCCAAATACTCATCATATATATATATATATATATATATATATATATATATATGTATATATATTAGAAACGTGTATATATATAATGAGCAATGTGACTTTTCTTGCGTTTCAGTCAGTAACAATAGAAACTTCAACTTGAAAATAATGATCTTGCTAATAAAAATAGTTTTTGATAAACATCTGAAACAATGGACTCTTCCACTAGAACAATTCCAGAAGGGTTTTTTTCTAAAAGAAATCAGCTCATACAACAAATTCAATTTTCTCACGCAGATAAACTAGACTACCTTTATATTTACATCACACTCACACAACACGCACCACTGATGATGGGAGAAATCCCGAAACATGTATGGACTATTGACATATAAGGATTAATAAACCTTACCACCAAAAACTTCACTCCCGAGTCTGTCTCACTCTCTAAAGTACACATTATATATATATATATATATATATATATATATATATATATATATATATATATATATATATATATATATATATATATATATATATATGCAAATCTTTATTTGTCTGTCGAGTCAGAGTCCTGTTATAACCTAAAAATCATAATGGATTGGTCGATGCGAAATACAAGAACCAATAAAACAATACAAGGGTTGTAAAATGTGATAAGCTGTTGTCATAACAGCGAAGAATGCGTATCAGAAACGCTGATCGTTAGAAACTAAAATCCCCGCAAAACATGTGTAGAGTATGTCTCTCTGATATTATTGTAATTATATATATATATATATATATATATATATATATATATATATATATATATATATATATATATATATCAAAGCGAAGAGATAAAATCTTATTATATAAAAACCCTATTTGAATGAGTTGGCTTCTTGGTTTGTCTATTCAGTCGCAGGGAAAGAGAAGAGCGATTTTACATAACCAGGATGCATTTTTCCTAAAAGTTAAAAGTGGAAAAAAGATAAGAAAATGAAGAAGACGAACAGCACGCCTGCTTTCCGATCTTCCCTACCCAGTATCCCACACTTCACTTTTCAACCACATACTTCACTCCCCAACATCGACAGCCACTACATGAAATATTCGGTGGGCAGTTTCCATAGCAATAAAAGATATAATAAAAGCACAAATCTATTTCTCTCAACAATTTGACCCAAATTCACTGATTTTTCTACTGCTCCTATTTTTAAAAAAGTATCTTTCTGTTTTTATCCGAATTTTGAAAAAATGCATTTCTTGTTTTGTTAACAATAAATGCATTTATACTAAAATATGGATTCGTATGCCTGCAATGCACGGAGAAGGTCCTGGGTCCAATTCCTGATAAAATTCGTGCAAAAAAATTCTTCATCAGGACGAATTCCCCTGTGCACTCAGCAACTAATTGAGCACACTCTAAGCTGTGTGATAAGTGTGAAGGTATCCCTTCCGTGCACTTGCATCCTACTGAGAGGGTGGTCATAAAAACTTGTGAGGATAAATCCCTGGTCTTGAAAAGACTTGATATTTGCAAAGATAACCAAGCAAATACGTGCAACAGAAATTGGGACTTCGTCAGAGACCTTTTTTTTTTTTAGATTTGTACTCTTTCATCATCATTATCAGTCTTTTATCGCCCGGCGTTGGACATAGACCTTCCCCAGGATTTGCCACAATTCTCTATTATGGGCGTCGCAGAGCCAGTATTTTCTGGATTTGTCTAGTTTGTCTCTCCATCCCATATTCTATCGGCGTCAGTTTTACGGGTGAATTCTGGGGATACATATTGTGCGTTGTGATGTCCATCAGTTGTCAGCCATTCTTGCAACATGACCGGCCCATCACTATTTAAGTTTTCTTGTAGACTCTATGATATCACACACTCCCGTTTTCTTCCTGATATACTGAGCTGTCTTGTGATCTCTCTATGTGATGTTTAGCATGATTCTCTCATGCACGCGTTGCATGCTCCTCAGTTTGCAGGTCTGTCTTTTAGCTAGGTTCAATGTTTCACCTCCATAACTGACTATCGGGAAGATGCATTGGTTGAGAACTCCTCTGTTTTGGGATTAATGGGATCGTCTTGTTTTTGAAGGCTGAGCTTGCTCTGCCGAAAGCTTGCCATCCTAGGGTGATCCTTCGCTTAATTTCTTCTTGTATACTTTATCCATTCGTAAATAATCATTTTCTGACGGGTACTGTGTTAGTGGCTAGATATCTGCTTTAGGGTTATGTGATCATTTGCCGCTAAATTACGTGTCAATATAATTTCATAGGCAATAAATTGGAGAGCGGTCCATGGAACAGACAAAGATAAGTTTGTTATCCAAAACAAATGGTTGATTTATTCCACTGTTTGTCACCAGAAAGGGTCGGTTCTCAACACAAGGGTGCTATAAAGACCGATAAGATCATAATAAAGATAAGAATATTTCAATTATCGAGGGCGTCTCTGGGTCCGAATGATGTTGCAATAATACTGCAATAATTGATAAAGTAATGAGTGCCCTTACGCTGTCTACGGCTTCAGTCACCCCCGCTAGTGGGCTTCACAGATCGCATTACTTCTTATGCGATATACGAAATAGACTTTAAGACAAAAAAAAAAAACGCCGAGGTGATATCACTTACATCATCCTACCCTATTTTACCCATAGCTGGGGAGGAGATATCGAATCATGCCTTTTTCCGGGGGTATTAGAGCCAAGTAAATACGAATTGCCCCAGTCAGAGTTTGAACTCAGTTCGGCGAGTCTCTTCCCCGTGCCGTTACTTTTCTGGACATCCTATACTTCAAAATACTTGATTTTATTATAAATTATCATCATGTTGGGCACCTCGATGTTGAGCACTGTTTAGTAATGTAGTTTTGCAGATGATTACTACCGTTGTGAGGACGATCCTCAAATATTTGTTGCCTTTTGCCATACTACCCTAACCTTAGAAAATATCAAGAGTAGCCTCACCTTTCGGTGATGGTAACAGTCTGCGATATAAACTTACTAAAACTGGCTCCACGGTGAGGTGCATCAGATATTTACTAAAATCATTTTAGTCTGGCAAAATTCCACTAGAGTTGAGCTCCCAGTGAGGAACTGAGTTATTACCAAAGCGGGGGTTTGTGTGACTAGCTCACTTCTGCGATACGGTGAGATTTACGAGCATTATTCACGTTTTGCTGGTACTAATTCTGTCTGTGTTTGTACGCTAATATCATTTTCACGTAAAAGAATTATTGCTCATCATTTCACTATATGAATACATTGGAAATTATATCACTGTAGGATCACATTGCAAATTACAACAGAACTGCATTAGAAATCATGTTACTATAGTTGGAAATAATGTTACTATAGAAATACATTGGAAATAATGTTACAATAGAAATGCATTGGAAATCATGTCGCTATAGGAATACATTGCAAATTATGATACTTCAGAACTGCATTAGAAATCATGTTACTATAGGAATGCATTGGAAATAATTTTACTATAGAAATACATTGGAAATAATGTTACAATAAAAATGCATTGGAAAGAGTTTTACCGAAGACATAATCTGCAAACTAGAAAGTACCTAGCGGGCACATACCCCTTTCCAACACAATTATCACGAGGAGTGATTTTTCATTAAACAGCCGAAATATTTAGGCAGTTCTTCCAAAGCCTATTGTCCACCCTTCACCAAGATGCCATAGTAATTAATTGAGAACTTTTGGAGATATCGTGTAGCAAGTCATTAAACTTTAGCGATATAGTGTGGTTTGGACATATAACTCCAATGTATAAGGGGTAAATGCGCATGTATCCGCAACAATTTTTAATCACCTATTGTTCACTCCTTCACAGAATTTCATGATAATTCATTGAGAACTTTTTGAGATATCGTACGGATAGTCATGAGCGTACACATTACTGTAATTGTAACGAAATTGAAGAATATCTCTTGATCAAGAAGATTCCTAGATCTGCCTCACAATTTTGCCACCCTTTTTCTGATCCCTCAGCTCACCCATGGACGACGTTTCATTGAAATCCCCTCAGTACTTTCGGAGATAACCTGCGGACAGACGCAACGTGATATGTATAACTCTTTTCAACTCCGTTGACAGAGGTAAATAATGTTAAGATAATGATACATTGCAAATCATGTTACTTTATAATGCTTTATAAATAACGTTACTACGAACATGCATTGCGTAAGCAGTTTGCAAATGGAGCCTTTAGTCAGTGAGAAGGAGAAGAGGAAGAAATTAACAACAACAACAACAAACTCAGCAGGGGAGGGAAATAATTGGAAAAAGATCCAGAAGTAATAAATCGTAATCAAGAAGGAAGGAAAGGAGGAAGGGGGAAGGAAGGAAAATAAGGAAGGGATTGATGAATCGGAATCAAGGAGGAAGGAAGGAGGGAAGAGAGAATGAGAGGAGGATGGAAAATAAGGAAGGAAGGAAATTAAGGAAGGTGGTGATATATTGTAATCAAGAGAGAAAGAATGGAAGGAAGATAGGGACCAACGGAAGGAAGGAAAGAAGGAAAGTAAGGAAGGAAGTAATAGATTGTAATCAAGAAGGAAATAAAGAAATAATGAATGAATGAAGGATGGAAGGACGGAAAGAAGGAAAGTAAGGAAGGAAGTAATAGATTGTAATCAAGAAGGAAATAAAGAAATAATGAATGAAGGAAGGAAGGAAGGACAGAAAGAAGGAAAATAAGGAAGAATGGAAAATAAGGAAGAAAATGAATATAAAGAAGACGAAGATTACAAGAAAACGGGAAGAAAGGATTGAAGAAGAGATGGAGAAGGAAAGAAGGAACGAACAAACGAATGAAAATTAATGGACAGAATGCATCAAAGACAAAGATTTACTAAGAAAGAAAGAAAGAAAGAAGGCAGTGAATGAAGGAGAGATTGAGTGAGAAGGAGGAAAGGGCGGAAATAAAGAAAGGAGGGAAAGGAAGGAAAACGAATAAAGAGAATACTCCAAAGAAAAAAAAAAGATTACGAAGAAACAACAAAAAACAAGGAAAAACATGAGTGATAGAACTTCCCCAGACAGAAAAATAACAGAAAACTGAATGAATGATTTAATTAATAAATAACCACATCAAGATTCACATGAAAAAACAATTTGGAAAAAAAATGAACTAATGAAACAAAAAAAAATTATGGAAGAAATGCAAAATAGTGAGAGAGAGAAAAAAATGATGAGATACATAGAGAAGAGATAACACATCAATGACGGACTCTATCAGTTGTGGGAAAAAAGCAAACTATAAAAATAGAAATGGAAAAAAGATATAAAGAAAATCACTAATTTTGAGCTGATAAGAAATAAACATGGCGCTGTGCGATAATGATAGACCTTCACGCATGCGCAAAACGCGTTAGACCGAGGAACAATCGTTTCCATAGTTACATCTCCAATCCGAACATGATGAACTGCTTGGGTTTGCGTGTCTAATCTTATTAAACAGTGTGCCAAGGCAGACAGACAAAGAGACAAACACGTAGAGGAACTGAGCAGTAATGAGAGAAGCCAGGGTTGATTAATTGTCGAAATTAATCAGAAGAAGCGATTGATTTCGTCTATTCGTCAAAATTCAGGGTATAAAGGACCGGGGGAAAAGATTACAAGTCGACTGACATAAAGATGTAATTAAATTAATTTCTATCCATTCGTAATTGACAACAACTCAACGGCCAGGACGTGTTGCTCGGACGATAGATGGCGTTGTCAAATATCTGATGGGGTCAACTGTTAGCTTGGTTTGCTTGCAACGCTCGCTTATCTAGGAAGTTACCATGTTTCTCATTACAGATAACGAATATAAAATCCTTAATATAATTTACGGGCTCTCGGTCTGTGTCTAACATAGAAAGCAGGAAGAAAGGAAGAGGGTGATACTAACACATAAACACAAAGTCACTCTTCGGCTATATGTGCCTGTTGATAATACACACTGTTCACTGTTCTGCTTTGTGTGTGACTGCTGATGATATAACTGCAACTACTTCCATTACTACTTATGCTGATGTATCAATTTCGTTTCTCACTTAGAATGAATACGAACATTTTAGTTAGCAATTCTTTACATTAACCTTTCAAATTATTGTGTAAATATACTGACACGGAACTCATGTTTAGTTATACCTTTAGAAAAGAAACGTTTTACAAACAATAGTAAAAGAAGGAACGGCACTGAAAAAAAGGCTAGTAAAAAACGCGGCACACGTGCTGTGCTCGAAAGACCCCATTGGTCAACATGAACGCCATTAGATACCGTTAAATATTCTCTGGAGATTACTGGGTGCAAAACAGAAACTTGTGGAAGACCAAAGGATACAGCAGCCGAAACATTGTAATAAAAACAATTAGGGTGGGTATGTGCTGACTTGGAATATATCTCGATCTGCAGACAGCGATATGACATTCTAGTTTAAGAAGATCGTTGCTACACAAAGGAGTCCAAATAGTATCGCTTGATTTGCCCCAAAACAATTTTATTGATGCAGTAAACAAACTACATATCTAATGGACATCGACATTTGTAACCATCAACCAAAACTATCTCCAGAACGGTCAAAATAGGTTTCTTCTGTTTTTGAGTTGGTCAGGTTGGCCACGTATGTGTGTGTGTGTGTGTGTGTGTGTGTGTGTGTGTGTGTGTGAATCATGTTAACAATGGATCTACAGGAATGAAACTTTCACCATTTACTCCCTAATATGTATAGGGAAAAAATATTGTCTAAAATCCTCAAAAAGTCTGGGGGGGGGGGCAATTTACGATGTAATTTTATGTTGAATTGATCCCCAGTTTGTGTTTGCCGGTTGATTTTTCAACTCACTCTTTTTTTTAGTAACCACTGCCAAACTGGAGGCGAGAGAAGTTATAAATTGATTGATCACCCCTCTTTTCATATTTGTTAATTGATCACTCACAACATGCTGCCAAAAGTTAATCGCATGATGGTTTTTATTGAGTGACAAGCCTGACCTGTTTTAGTTTTCAATTCATGTCAGATGACTGCTTTTGTACCTTACAACAAGTTTTTTTAGGTCTCCTTTCAGAAAGAGAGCTCTAGGAGCTGAGTCAGACGATCTTGCCAGTTATTCAATAGCACTGTCAGAGGTCCTCTTAAAATTTTAACACCACGGGGGACCTTTTTCAATAATTAGATTTTATAATGGACTCTTAAAAAACTTTTTATATATATATATATTAAGAAATGAATATATGATCCGACAGAATGATTATAAATTGCGTTATATCATATTGAATGATATCCGGTCATTCCACGGAAAATGTATCATTTTGCCTCAACAACACAAATAGAATAAACAAATTAGAGAAAATGGGACTGCTGCAGGAAGCAAACCGGCGACCGATAGGGTAGCTGCTCAAACAAAGTGTTGCCCTAATTCACTGAGCCAAACAGCTGCCTGTAATACAAATGGTCAGCTCAATGGTAGGAGCAACGCTACATTGAAGCGGCTACCATATCGGTTGCAGTTTCGAATCTATCCACTTTGAGTAGGCCGAATGATACATTTCCCGTGTAATAACGGGAGTTTATTTCAAATGGAGCTTTGAAATAATATAACGCGATTTATGATTATGTATATATGTGCGCGTGTGAGTGTGTGAGTGTGTATGATGGTGTGCGCGTGTGATTATTTGATTTTTGCATTGTTTATCGAATTATCCGAATGTTTAAACACCTAAATAGAAAATAGATACTCGAATTGAAAAGTAAGAACAAAGTTTACTGGAGGGAAATAAATTTATTGACAACGACTGATTGAACAGCGTCCGTGTCACATAAATAACCAAGGTGTTTATAATTCTGAAGTTACCGTTAAATAATAAGTATTGGAATTTAGTCAAGAGTCATGATGTGTCAAGAACATGATGAACAACTAATATCGTTCAAGATAAGCAAAATACTAAGACATACGTGTGAATATTCGAAATGGTCACTTCGCTTTGTGGGACCCTTGGAGACGTCCGGCGGAACCCTGGGGTTTGAATACCGTTGCACTAGCCAGAGACTTTCCAAATTATCATCACGCCAGTCATTACAATCGGAACTAATTGGGCCCCACTTTTGGGACACCCTGTATTTCCTGAAAATAAAGCCCTACATTCCATCCGGAAGCCATTAAAGAACTTCACTAGCTGACAGCATGCTCGCTATGTCAGGGAAATCCACGTGATATAAATAACGAATGCGAACGCCGATGAGATCAGGTATATTAATATAAATGTTTTCCGTTTTACCTCTGAGCAATGATCATCGAAGTAAAGGGAGATAACTTATGCACACGAGCAACCATTTATTGTTACAAACAGAAGGATGACCTTCATGGGGTAATACTGTGGGCGTGACACGTCTGCCCAAGGGAATGAGCGGAAGCCGTTCGCTACGCGGGCTGTTCGTGACATGAGGAAAATAATGATGCAAGCCTATTGACACGCCCAGCTTGAAATCAAGATATATATATAAATATATATAATATATATATATATATATATATATATATATATATATATATATATATATATATGATTTGACATGATAACTTAAGTTCTATGGATGTAGACATACAAGGTGCTATGTAAGAGTTAGGCTAATTCAAACAGCCCTCGCAAACCGAGCGTAATACGGATTTTTATCTACTATACTTTGTGAGCAGTGCTATATACGCATTAATGTATATATGAATGGTGTATACTTGAGCAGCAATCCTTTATTTATACGTCTGGTTCAATACAGCAGACTAGGAACATCTTATATATTTATTGGTACGTCAACATTACAAACAGTGTGAGAGATTGCTTGGCTGCTTTGAAAATCAACATTTGAAATCCTGGCTTAAATCTGGGAAGAGTGCTGTAACCTTTATATTCAACCTCGACGAGATCTAGTCCTATGGGTGGTATGTACGCGTTGGTGGACGTGGTTCTACAAGTATATGCAGGAAGGGGACGGAAGAAATTTATTTGTGAATGTAAATACACGCGTCAACAACGATATGGGCGTGATAGATGTCAGGGATGATTGCATTTGTCGAACTCCAGTCCAAACCTGGTGTTAACTTTGTTTTTCTACCGTAACGAAAACATCAAGAACAATCATTACCAGATTTATGGGAGTGAAACTGTCTCTGGTCGTGATTTAAACTCACGATTAACTGATTGTTAGTTTCATACTGACTCAGTTAAATTGAAAAATCTTACATACTAAAATTTATGATACACATACGTGAGGGCTTATATCATTCTTGTACATAACTACATACAGAAAATTAACATTCCCCTAACGTGATTTAAAACCACAAACGACTGATTAGTAGACAGCTCTTCTACCGACTAACAAGTCTTATATAACTACGAAATTTCATCCTACAGACACATTTATACTGAAATATATATATATATATATATATATATATATATATATATATATATATATTAATTAACGCTCCCTTATTCAAGGATGAGCACTCTTTTAGTGAGGTAACTTGTTCATTAAAAGCTTATGCAATGCTCTTCCGACATGGATGAAGCACTCTGGTGGATGAGGAATCTATACAATAAATAAATATACCGCTTAAATTCAACCTTACTGACCGTCCAGTTCCGTGGAGAAAAGAGAGGATACCAGCCTCTGGGTCCGTAACTAAGGTTTCGATCCTACCTCGTGGTACTGGATGGGATAATTGACAGTCTGTAGCCACACTGAAGGGTTGTAATACAACGAAACAGCTGTCTGTGGATGACACAACAATAATATATATATATATATATATATATATATATATTAGGTTAATATAATTGTTTTCAAATCCCGAAACATTTACGTGGTAAGTAACTGATGATTTGAACAAAAAAATTCACTTAAAATCTCATAACTAACTGAAATGAAATAATTTTTTTGGAAAAAGTTTTTTTCTATATATCCAATAGGTAAAACGGTAGAACTTTTTTCACAATATATATATATATATATATATATATATATATATATATATATATATATATATATATATATATATATATATATAGTTTAGAAAGCCTCACAGCTTTAAATGCAATACATGTTACAAACTATTTTCAATTTTTTTCTATCACTCTAGCCCCTTATTCCTCCATATCTGTTTATACAATTTATCTGATTTTCTTTGGTGGCATTCTATTTTGATATTATGGTACTAAATGTAAATTATATCTTGTCGGAATCATCTGTTATTCACCATGTAACTTTTTAAGGGATTTTAAAAACAAAACATTTATATTAAGCTCCCCTGTAATGTTGATCAAACACCACCCTTTTAGCAATCATTTTGATATGCAGCTTATGTCATGCATGTAGTTTGTTATTTGACGTAGGGTATTATCATAATGTATTGTATATATACGTTATTCTATACTACACATCATTTGTTTCAAACAAAGCTCACTTGGGTTACCTTAAAGAACGTATTTTCACCTGGTATATAACTGATGATCGGAACAAAAGAAAACTTACACATTTTACGATAATAAGCACATGAATGTAAAATAGGAGGAAAAAACACTGAAAGATAATTACATAAATTGCATTGACAGATATTGGGGGAATAAGTGACTGGAATGACACGAAAAATATTTGAAAATTTTTTTTAATGTTTAAAGCTTGAAACTGTAAAGCGACACACACACACACACACACACACACACGCACACACACACATATATATATATATATATATATATATATATATATATATATATATATATATATATATATATATATATATATATATATATATATATAATAGAAGTTGCTGTAATCATCTTCAGCCGGAATAAAAGTAGAGGCTGATTTAGTAACATTTATTTTCCCAAATATATACACTGTTCGATAAATGAGTCCGAACGAAGTTATTAGCTGAATTTGAAATGTTCACTGAATGATATTTGATTTATATAATTATTATTCACTACTGAATCTAGTGTCTTGACATTAAAGGTCATTACGCTGGATAAAAACGTGCTAAATATTTTTTTATTATTTCAGTACAGACTTATTGATTTACTTACGTGTATCTATTATCTTGACCTCAGCAGAATTAGCATTCTCAATGGCCTAAGGTATTTCTCCTGAGTTCAAATGTACACATTAGTCAATATATGTTTATCGTCCTGACATCAGCTGGTTTGGCATCTGCAATGACTCCAGCACTTTTCATCGAAATTGACCTTGCATATTGGCTTCTTGAAGTCATACATATTAACCTCAGTAGAATAACCATTATCATCGTCTCATCTGATTTCCCAAGGGTTCGAATTCAAATGTCGGCCTCTATGAATCTATCATCTTGACCTCATTATCAACCTCTCGGCCATTCATGTTGAGGCGAACTTTCTAATTCGAACTCAGGGGAAGATGAATGAGATGCTGATAATGTGGGTCTAGATGAGGTCAAGATGATGGATTTATTAAGGCCATAATTTAATCAGGGTAAAACACATATATATATATATATATATATATATATATGTGTGTGTGTGTGTGTGTGTAGTTCATTATGCATTCTTCAATTTATAAGAATCCGGAGAGAAAGAACTAGAAAACAGATTTCATCAATTTTTGATGATATTTAATCACAGTGGTCAATATTCATCAAAGTAGATATAACTATAATCATATGAAAAAATAAGATTTACAAAGATATATACATAATGAATGTCATCATTTCGTGCCTAAATACATTGCCAGTTACTGATGAGTGTGTTAGCCATGGAATGTTGACATTCACTGGATATACATCCTTGTAAATCTCATATATATATATAGATATAGATAGATAGATAGATAGATAGATAGATAAAAAAGATTCGAAGTCACCTTTGGAAAAAAAACTCCGTCTTTAAGTTCACTTATGAACTTAACATAAATAATAGAGTCTCCTTTCTTGACGCTCTTGTCGAATCAAACGAAGAAAAAAAAAACGTCTCTATATCACGATGCAAAAACCCACTGGTATAAATTCTTGTTAAATCAATTATGACATAGGAATGTCCACAAAGATATAAAATAGTAGTCATCAAAAACTTGATTGACAGAGTGAATTCAATTTCTTCTTCCTGTAATTTATTTTGTGAAGAACTCAACAATATAAAACAGACTCTTGTAAGTAATTGGTTTCCTAATTGTATCGTCGACAACGAAATAGAATTATCCTTAACGACAATAAACTTCATTATCATCAACAATCTCTGTCGTGAGAAGTCCACAATTAGCTTAACTAATGTCTCATATGAGTTTACTTTCCATTCAGGGGATTGCATCCCCTGTCATAAATATCTCCTCAAGTCATGTATAGGATATAAGAACAACATTTTCACCATGCTTAACCTGCCGCCTCTCAGATTGAAGTGCAATAAAAACACATCTAAAAATACACGAACCTCGGAACAATATTGTTCCAACCCACAAAATACTTGTAGATAATACCTGAACGATGTATAAAATTGAATGCATTAATAGATTGTAGATAATAGAAGCACTTATAATAAAGTCGAGAAGTCCAACGCTTAACATAATACACTTTAGTCAAGGTACTGGTATATAAATTGTATTCAAAAATTACTTAGTGGATTGATTGTTAATAATTTGATCAATTAATTGATTCATTACTTGAATACATTTGAATGATTGAAAGACCCCTCCGATCGAAAAGAGAGCAATCTCTATTGCTTTCACACCACCAAATGACGTCACTGGAACACTAATAACAACCGACAAAAAAGAACAACAAAATGCAAACGCCGAATTTAACAGAAGGATTAAACAGAAGATGCTGCCGAAAGTGCTTTGTCTTTTGGAAAGCATCTATATACATTGGAACCAGAGATCCGTTCACATGTTTAAAAACAAGAAAGGATTAGTAAGAGAAATTGAAATGATGCCCATTGTCCGTCATTCTTAATGAAAGATATATATTTGATATAAGGAAAGATAGTTTTGAGAACTAAATTTGGCTCGAACCGAAATATTCATGGTAGCCCCGGATGGGATTTGAACATGCATTCATCACCATGGGAGGGTCTATGTTGTCTAGATCTGTGCTCACCGACTGAGCCACTGACAGTAGACAGAGGTTGTGATAGCACCCTCAGCTCATTTCTTCTCTTCTCCGAATGCTAGTCGGTTTCGTTAATGTGTACTGTTAATCCCATAACTACTGTTGTATACGTATTTTCACGATTATATTATTGTTCCTATATCAACAGTAGGATAATTTACACTAATTTAACATTATCCATTCATTAGCACACACCCTTCATTCAGACATATATTGTTTAGAATAATGTTCAAACTCTCTTAATGTTCTTATTAATTTTTCTAGTTTGCTTACAAACCTTTTATTAATGTCATAGAAGTTTGGTTTTCTTAAATGTTCCAAAGTCAGAGGTTCTAGTTCTTTTGACCATCATGGATCATTATCAAAAAATTTGAGAATGGTATTTGAAAAATAATTAATATTTTTTTTTTAATTCTATATTTATATTCTAAGTGTGATCGTTTTTTAATGAGCACAATCATGGATAAATCTGTTTGAATTAAAACTGACGATGTCATCTGCAACACATTTCAGTTACACCCTATTTGAAAAAAAGACAACACACACTCACACACACGTATATATATATATATATATATATATATATATATATATATATATATATATATATATATATATGTGTGTGTGTGTGTGTGTGTATGTGTGTGTGTGTGTGTGTGTATGTGGATGACACTATAATTAACGCTCCCTTATTTAGAGTTGAGCACTCTTTAGTGACGTAACTCGTTCATTGTAAGCTTATGCAATGCTCTTCCAGCTTGGGATGGGGAATATATGCGTGAGTAAATATCTTGCCTTAATTCAACCTCATTGACCGTCAATTTCTGCGTGGGGCAGTCTCTAGGTATGAAGCGAAGGTTTCGATCCTGTCTAGTGGTACTGGATGGGATGATATAGTCTATGGTGACACTGAAGAGTTGCAATATAACAAAACAGCCGTCTGTGGATGACACGATAATATTCATTATATATATATATGTATATATATATATATATATATATATATATATATTGATAGTAATTTCTCTTTCAAACGACACATCTTTTATCTATTTTTCTTGTTTATGAATTATGTTTACAGCAACTTTACACACACACACACACACTTATATATATATATATATATATATATATATATACATAATTGTGTCATCCACAGACAGCTGTTTACACAGAAATTCCTCATCCACCAGAGTGCTCTATTCCTATGGAAGAGTATTGTGTAAGCTTACAATGGATGAGTTACCTCGCTTAAAGAGTGCTCAATCCTGAATAGAGGAGCATTAACTATTGTGTCATATATATATATATATATATATATATATATATATATATATATATATATATATATATATTCAAAAATAGGATATACTTGTAGATAACACCCATATCTGGAACAGGATGAAAAATCATCGACAAGTACATCCCTTATTTGAGGTGTAAATAACTTTTTTTTTTATTAAAAAGAGGAATCCAACTCTGGATAAAAACTCAACGGACCAACGTCAGGGAGTTTTGGATGTATTTTACGACTGAAACACCTCTTAATTGATCATTCATGTTCCTCACCACTCAACACACTAATGACCAAATCAAATACACCATGGTCGAGATAATTGTGAAATCATCAAACACCGAGAAAATGGTTGGATGTTTAACCGGAACCCCTGTGTATGCCAACACAACTGTTGGAACCAAGCATACGTAATGTTTGTTGTGCAGAAACAAGAAATATTCAATGTAAAATTTGCAATATATCTCTCACCCATTATTAATGTATATATATATATATATATACATATATGTGTGTGTGTATGTATGATTGTGTATAAATAAAGACCAATTAATATATTATTGAGAAATGGATATATGATCCGACATAATGATTATAAATTGCGTTATATTATACTGAAATGGTCTTCCGTTATCATACAGAGAAAGTATCCCCTGGCGTAGACAACGTAAATAGAATGAACAATTGGAGAAAATTGAGCTGTTGATTCGTACAGCAGCCCTATTTACTTTAATTATTGCTCTTACCATTGAGCGAAATAGCCACCGGTAATGCAAAGGCCCGAATAAATATTTTCACTCCGAATTCTCATCTCGTGTATAGACCGAGAATGAACGAGATGAGAATTATGGGTGAAAAAAGTTACATATATTTATATATATATATATATATATATATATATATATATATATATATATATATATATTCGATGGTTCATTACAGATTGTACATTCTGTTTCACTTTAAAAAAATATTTTCTAATGAGCCTCTTTTAAGTGAAACAGAATGTACAATCTGTAATGAACCATTGAAAAAATCGTTACTCATTTTATTAGCGTTCTCCCGATGACATCAAGCACTTTTTTGAATGAAATTCTGTTCGATTCACATGCTTGTTCTACATTTATCATGTGTTCTTATACATACATACATACATACATACATACATACATATATATTATCTCTATCATCTTTCAGACTATCCTCATCTTAGTTGTTTTCCATACAACGTTTCGGCCGTTGTACTCTGCGGCCTTCATCAGGAAATCATCTGGTAGGTGTGGGGTAGTAACGAACTGAACCCTTTATTTAACCGACGGGGGTATATAGACCGCACTCCCCTCTTAGCAGTAGTAGTATTTTCGAATTATTGTTATCTCACACTGGGATTGAACCTAGATCCATTAGATCACTTGCAGTAGAATACAACGACCGAAATGTTGTATGGAAAACAACCAAGATGAGGATAGTCCGAACAATAATAGAGATAATAATAATACCTCATCTCAAAAATTCATACATATATATATATATATATATATATATATATATATATATATATATATATATATATATATATATATATATATATATATATATATATATGATACCCCTGGCAAAAGTATGGAATTAGTACATTGAGAAATAAAATAACTCACAAGTATAGCACAAACCATTTTTGTTTAATCACTTGATATTTTGTCTCTATGAAATATGCCAGAAAAAACATTAAAATTTAATTACATAAATTATTTGCATATTTCTTTCAGAGCAAGTACAGGAAGAGTGATGCTAAGGAAAAATTATAGAATCACCGTGAAATTTGCATTTCTAAGACTAATTCCAGTGCAAATCTAAATATATAAAAATGGTCTACTGCTGAAAGAAAGTACTTTCAGATCGTAAACAGCCGCTCGACTGATAAATTGAATGGAAACATTGATAGCTTTCAATTGAAATGAAAGAAAGGATTAGAAAACTCCTCTCAAGACAGAAATCCAACACTGGTTGCGGCAAAAGATGTTGGTTGTTTCCAGCCGATTCTAAATTTGGTGTAATTTTAAACTAGACATCAAATTCATAAAGAAAAACATACTGCTAGACTTCACATATAAAAGAGCCGAAACGAAAACCATCGCCAAAATAGTACAAACAATGTTACAATGAGCCAAAGAGTGTGGATGATTGGATGAAAGTGATATTCAATAATGAATCAGGAATCTTCATTGGTCCAGGATACTACTGTTTTTGTCAGGTGTCATTCAAATGAAACATATAAAGATGACTGCCTGGAGCGAACAAGCAAACTTCTCGAAATTTATGATATGGGGTTGCATGTCAGGCAAAGGACGATGAGTAATGGCAATCATTGCTTCAAAGGTTGATGTAGATTGAAATTCTGGACTCTTTTCTCATTCTATCGATACAAATAAGGTTTTTTTCCACTGAGTAAAGAGTGTTAAGTCTTTTCCTTCAAGGAAGGCATATCAACTCAACGATACGGCCAGAACTCAGTCCGGATCTTAATCAAATTGTTAATTTATTGTTGAAAAATTTTAAAAGACGGTTCATGATAAAGCTCTATCCTGCAAAGTAAATGTGTCAACAGTTATTAGAAAAATTTGGAATCAGCTTGATGGAGAAAATTGTTTTCTATTGGCGAAGCCCGTCCTTTGAAGAATACAGACCGGTATAAAAGCCCAAGGAGCAGCCAAAAACGTACTAATCGTGATATTTTTGTGGATGATTCCATATTTTTCACTCAATATTGACTGATTCCATATTTACTGTCTACTTGATCTAGAGAGATAAGCCAATTATTTCTATATTTTAATCCCATTTGTTTCAATTATATTTCATGGGGCCACAAGCTATTGAACAAAATTTGCATTGTGTCATATCTGCGACTCGTTTAATCGCGGCGAATTTTTTTTTCTTT
This sequence comes from Thysanoteuthis rhombus, assembly GCA_963457665.1. Taxonomy (NCBI): domain Eukaryota; kingdom Metazoa; phylum Mollusca; class Cephalopoda; order Oegopsida; family Thysanoteuthidae; genus Thysanoteuthis; species Thysanoteuthis major. Next base: position 37,970,773 of record OY735230.1, read on the forward strand.
TTTCAAAAAGCTATATATGTATCGCTCGAACACACCTCTGAACGCCGATCAATAAAACACAAAAAAGGAAATACAGGGATGGGGGGAAGACGAAGAAAACTAAAGAAAATAGAGAGAAAGAAACGGAGAGAGGGGAAGACAAAGAAAAAGTGAAGATGAAGAAGGAAATAGAGGAAAAGAAAGACAGAGAAAATAGAGAGAAAGAGAAGGAAACGGAGAGAGGGGAAGACAAAGAAAAGGGGAACATGTATAAGAAAGAGAAAGAGAGAGAGAGGGGGGGAGTTAATGTTTGGCAATGGGACAGGAGAAAAGTAAGCTACTGCCCTATCCTTTCCTTGTAACCGCCCAATTTGGCACCCCCCAAACGCTCTCCTCAATTCCAGATTACATAATCGTTCGCTATTACCTGCATCGTTATCCCGTGATCGAAAACCCCTACGTACCTAGAATTGCATGCGTTTCAAATTAATGGTCTCTAATTCTAATCTAAAGGTCTGGTTAATCATTCAATCGATACTGTCATAAGGACCACGTCTCATCGCGGCATGCCGTGGTGATCAAGTGAAGAATTTGGAGAAGGGGTGAACAACGAAAAAGTTACTTTTCTTGCCTTTTGTTGGACTGTGATTCATAAATAAAAGGGAAAAAAACACTAGTGTGAATGCTACCGGACACAAACTAAGGGATCGATTCAGTTCATATTTACATTGGAAGTTGACCCCCCTTAATAAAATCTTAATTTTAGAGTAAACTTCAAAATATAGGTCTGGTCAATCATTTAATCAATACCGTCATGAGACCGACGTTTTTTGGCAGCGTGCCGTGTTGGGGGGATGAGTTCAAAAATTGGCAAAAAAGGGTGATCAATGAATTAGAAGAAAAACAAACGTGAATGCCAATGAACACAAAGTAATGGATTAGTTTAGATTTACGTTGCAAATTGACCCCACTCTAAAATCCCTGTTAGTCGGGTAATTTCCAAATTACAAAAAGTTATTTTCAGACAGTAAATGATAAGATCATTAGTACTCTAGCTCCATAGGTGTGGCCTGTATTTGTGATATACACGTATAGATAAACCTTGCCTTTACAAACTAAGTCATTCATTGAAAATGATGCAGCAAATACGATTACGTTCTCTAAAAAATTTCAGTTGTTATATATATATATATATGTATATATGCTCTTCCGTAGGAATAGAGCACTCTGGTGGATAAGGGATTTCAGTGTTAACAAATATATCGCTTAAATTCAGCCTACTGACTGTCCGGTTCCGTAGTCCAGAGGTTGTATATCGGCCTGCAGGTCTGAAGTGAAGGCTTCAATTCTGCCTCTGCTACTGGATGGGATAATGGAAAGTCTATAGCCATACTGAAGAGATGTACTACATCGAAACAGCTGTCTGTGGATGACACAATAATATATATATATATATATATATATATATATATATATATATATATATATATATATATATATAATGATACAAAGGATTCTCTACACAAAGACATTTATGTTTCTGTCCAGTTAGGGCTTTTCCTGGTGTTTGATTCGATTTATTTTCAAACCTCCATCTAGGAAGGATTTGGTGTGGGGTTCAGAATGGAGACCCTTTCCATTTATATATGTTTATCAATTTCATTGTTCAGTTATGTCTTACATAATGGAGATAAATTACAGTCTGTTACTTATGATATAGCAGGGGATACTATAAACACTTTCTTTATCAGTGTGTTGTTCGTGCTCTTCATGGCATATTCCCCTTCTAGAAGTATTCTCACTTCAATCAGCTTCCCAGTGTTAGGGTTTGCTTTTACACGCCCTTTGTTGTTAGTTAGATTGTTTTATTTATTCTAGGTTTGGTATGTTTTTTAAATATCTAAGACAATTACGGAAAGGTGATTGGGTTGTTCGTAAAGTGGCTGGGGTATAAAATGATAATGATGGTAATATTACTAGTAATGCTGCTACAATTATTGATAATAACAAGAGGAATAAGATAGCTATGACGGTTAATTTTCGTATACCTGTAAGAGGGGTGTTCCGTTATGTTTCTTAATGGGAATGTTGAGCGGTGCCAGCCTATAACACTACTTCATTTTTTTTTTATTTAATATATCTACGATTAGCCAACTATTTATCATCATTTACAAAGGAAAAATACAAAAACAGTATATCCCTATCAATACATTACTGGAAACTATCATCAACAGTAAAACGGAACATATTAAAACAAATACGCATATGACAGAACTCTGAAACTCCATGTTACTTATGCCTAGAAGAAAGAATTTAAATCTTCACCTTACCTATAGAACAGAAAAAAACAGAATTATTAAATAGAAGAAAATGAAGTTACGAAGTGGATATTGGGGTGATCAGAGGTATTATTCGATATATTCTTCTTGGTCATAAAGTTATTTGGGTCTACATATCCTGAGGGCCTTTGGGTGGAAGCCTATGATTAATCCCGATTTTAATTTCAGGAGTGTGCTGGGAGTGAAAATATATGTGGACGTTCTAGTTGGTGGCTTTACAGAAGAAGCTACGTTTGATGGTATTATTGGTTCTACGTGGTAGGATTTCAAGGGAAGGCAATGTGTTGTTGGACTCTTTTTCTAGTATGAATTTAATAGACGGTTCCACGGTCTTCAGTTTAGCTACTTGGTAGTCTAGATCTGTGTGTTGGGGGTATAGTATTAGGACATCGTTGATGTAACGAAAGTAAGTGGCTGTTTGGGGTATGATACATGTGAAAGGGCCTGATTCCAGGTACTCGGCATTCACACAATTCCGTGCAAGGACTGCAACAAAATCTAAATCAGAGAGACATCGAAACCTTCCAAGAAAAGGATATTCAAACCCAAGCGAGCCTTTAAATTGGATGAAAAGATAAACGCCCTGGTCAAATATATACACACAAAACCACAATTCCAACTTTCACCAAACCAACCTCATCAAGAATATTCATGACTTCTCGACATGCAGATGCATCGAAGCTGCCTTTATATCCTAATGCATCTAGACTAGATTGATCTGTATCTAGATTGTATAAATAACACCAATGTATGGTCACTTTCAGATTGCAAATCCTCAAATGCAACGATTTTAAAACAGAATTGTATAGATATAATACATTACAAAACCAATATACAAGGATGAGTTAACAGCTAACAGTCTGTCCAAGAAATGGTACAAGCTCACATGTACCAACCTTTGAGAAAAAAGTCTTGCCCACCATAAACCAAAAAGATTAGACGAAAAACTACCCCTTTCTTCCGCCTTGCCCAACATATACCAACATCTATCAATTGAATCCTAGACACCACCTCACAATTCTATAATGAAAAAAATTTAAAAAACACTTTTCTTTACAACTGATCATCTTAGGCTCTCTCTTCTCTCACTACCCTCCTTATCTAAGAAAAGCCGAACGCTTACAGAGACAGGAAACAAACGCTATCTGACCCCACTTCTCACCTACCCTTCTCATTTAATCACATTTTACTCTCATCTACACAGGTTTAAACACCCTTTCCCGTTCCTACAAAACAACCAAACAACGCAGAAAATATCCCCATTTCTTTCTTCAACCTCAAACGTGTAAACTGCAAATCTTTCTGTGAACTGCTGCATATATTTCTTCTAGAAAAGATGGCTGGCACCTATCGAAATGCATCGAAACATACCCACAGAATAATTTTTAAAAGTTTGAGAGGTAACACCTACTTTTTCTTCAGTTTTTCTCTTCACCTTCCAATTATTATTTTCATCAACATCAATATATATATATATATATATATATATATATATATATATATATTCATATATATATATATATATATATATTAGAAGGAAGAAAAATACATAAAAATCTATATAAAAAAGCCCAACAGAAATGAACACTCTGTCGGGATGCCTAGGAATGTACCTGTCAACAAACAGGCTTTAAGCTTTCTTCCAGACAACTACACAATTTTGACTGACCGCACTGAAACCAAAAAAGTAAAAAGTCGCAGTCAATAATTGAGCAACCGTAGTATCGAAATTTGGAAACATGTAAAAAAAAAAAAAAATCAGTATGAATTCTATTTATGACATCGGTTGCATTTTATCCTGGAAAACATCTAGAATAGAGTAACAAAATAATTAGAAATGATCAGATTCTAGAGTATCTCAATGTTATCTATAAATTAGTCAAAAAAGCCCACCACAGGATCAAAAGAGCCTTTTTCCAAAACAAACAAAAATTTAGAAGGGGTCTAGTGGAGTACTGATGCCAATTTTCAAGTCTGTAAACCAAACAGCATGGCCAGGAGCGCTGCAACACACAAACACACAAACAGACACCAAAGAGGATAGAACCATACGCCATCTTTGATTGTTCAATTCTCATTACTGGACTTTATCACTCATTACCACAAACGCTGGCAGAAACGCATGAACTCATTCTCTATCGACAGACATCTACTTACAAACTTTTAACAATCCTATTCACTTGGGAACAACTCTTATATTTGTCCAGATAGAACGAAAATAAGATTTTTATATAATTTCCTTCAAATTTGAAATGTACCTCAACTTCCGTAGAGCTGGAACTTCATAAAGTGTGAGTTCGTAAATTGAGATATACCTGTACATGCATAGCCAGCCAGCTAGAAAGGCAGACCCAGTTAAAAACTTGAGAAACCTCTCTTGACAGTTTTGGTTGGTGATTTCTAATATGTTTATTATTACTATCATTGCAACGCAGCTACTATTATCCATGCGTATAGTGATCAAATTACTCAAAACTACGTATAATTAGATTTAATTAGGTTCGTATCCGCTGGTATTATTCGCTTGATGGAACGTTCCTCCCATGGGTACATCTGCGCGAGTTACAGTCGTCTATCTACCCGTATATTTAATTTAGAACTTAGTTGCTTTTTGTCCATGCACCCCAAATAATGAAACTTCCCCGAATTCCTCCATCAATTCCATTTTTTTGATGATTTTTTTCTCTATTGGTTAAATTAGTTCTAATCGTAAGACCTTTAGTAATAGATCGATTACCAACTGAACTCCATTCTTTTTAAGTACGCAATGGAAACAAGTTAAGTTACTTCAGGATCAAGCTCCATTCCTACCTCTCAAGAACTAAAGATGATTACAACTTTTGTATTATGTATACACAGACACACATATGGGTTGAGCACTCTTTAAGTGAGGTAATCCTCCATTGTAAGCTCATGCAATGCTCTTCGATAGGAATAGAGGACTCTGGTGGATGAGGAATTTCTGTGTTAATAGATATATCGCTTAAATTCAGCCTTACTGACTGTCCAGTTCCGTAGTCCAGAGGTAGTATATCGGCCTCTGGGTCTGAAGTGAAGGTTTCAATTCTATCTTGCGGTACTGGAAGGTCTATAGCCACACTGAAGAGATGTAATACATCGAAACAGCTGTCTGTGGATGACACAATGATATATATGCATGTATGTATATATATATGTATATGTATATATATATGTGTATGTATATATATGTCTTATGAACTAATGATCCGACATTGATCAACATGTTATGTTGGGCGTGGTGAATTAAAAATTGATCCAAAGAATGATTTACTTCTCTCGACCTTTGTTAGAGCAGTCTGAATTTTCAAATGATAGGAAGGACAACATAGTGATTAATCTAGCGGATAAACTTACATTATAAATTGGACCTTTACCAGTAAAGCCCTTTTTATTTGATGGGGGGGGGTCAGAAAAGAGTTTTTGTAGACATAATAAGATGTAAACGTCTAAATTTTCAGGCCACTAGCTCCATTGGTGTGGTCAGAACGCGCGACTCATTCATACGTCGCTAGCCAGCCAGACTTAAAAACTGGAGCAACTTATGTTGACAGTTTTGGTGGTGGTTCCGACTATTTAAAATAGGCATGAATGGTTCGAGATCAGCGTTAGACTGGGATAAACAGAAACAGAAGAATATAGATACGAACAAACGTGTGTATGTAGCATTGTTTTCCGCTTATACTCAAATCGATGGTATTGCAGTGTATCAAGACACTAGTGACCAAGTACAAATATAACATGGTTAACATAATTGTGAGGATTGTCAAAGACCTTGAAAATGGTTATTGGTTTATCTGGAAACATTGGACTGAAGTTTGGAGAAAAATAAACGTTTATGCCATGGCAGATGAGAGTCCTATCGTGGTCAAAATGACACATACTTTCAGAAGTCAAGATGTAGATTCGAATTCAGGGGAAATACTGCTGAAGTCAGAGTGGTTCCCGCTCTCCGTCCGATGTCCAATTCTTCAAACATCTTTTTCAGGGCACTTTTAGGACCCTTCCATGTACCCCAACAATAATAGTTGCAATCATCACCTTAATAACGATTTCGGACAACTATTGCACGATGTCCAGAAACAAGAAAAAAGTGATAGAATGATTAAGAAAACATCTATTAACCAGATTTTTATCCCTCTGTCACCGTTGATGCGACGTATACACATGCTATATATATATACATCCATATCCAGTCGAGACGTAAAAGAGTACTTTACCAGTGGGTGATCACTACAGTGGTCTGTCTAATTCTCGAAGTCTAACAATATTGTTACTATTTTTCAAGATGAGTTTCTGAATTATTTGCATCATTTAAACCAACCCAATCAGTCCAAGTGAATCCTTTTAATACATTCAGTCGTGTTAGTTATTGTCATCCTAATATACTGACATCTTTCATTAGCTTATACAATTTACTGTTTTGTCTCATTGTTATCGTACTCGTCAATTTTCACACCTTTAGTATCTAATGGCTTCGGCAGAAGATAAAGTGGAAACAAGTCTTGTCAATGCTCCAGCACCTTCCTCGATATTCTAGGATTTTGTAGTAATGTTGTCATCGGGAAGGTGAGAGAATGTTGCGCACACCAATTCTCGTTAGATCACCGAAGTTAAGACGGTTGACCGTGATCTGGGATCAATCCCTATTCGAATGATACTAATGACTTCTAAAATGGTACTCAAAGCTGCTCTGATAGAAGAGTGAGATTGAGGGTTGTCAAACCAGGGATGGGAGTCGTATCCACACCTATCCGGAAATATAGCAACGAAGAGAAGTCAGAGAGGTTTCAGCTCTCTCACAGACGTCGAATTCTTAATCCCAACAATAATTGTTACAATCATAACCTTCATCTCCCATTATCTGTTTGGTTCTTTGGCAAACTCCAGGTATTTATGCAGATTTTAACTCTCAATCAATTTCACTTTGTGGACTGCTAACTGGGGTCCCCAAGCTTTTTCACACCACGGTTTAATATTGACAATTTTCCTGCATGCCGACCGACGAGGGGTAGGATTGATTTGGAGCAGGGTATATGGTATAAGTCAACTATAAGCCACTTATAAGTGGGTAATGCACTCAATTTTGCTCTTAGGGGAGCTTATATGCAGAATTGAATACCACGATCCTCCTGAACTCCTGAGAGAAAAAGCTCAAATTAATTTTTATTTATTGACTACTGAAATATATTTTTCAAATCCATCTCATTTTTACAGTTGGTTTGCCGCCCAAGACAAGTATTATATTTTTTAGTGGAGGCGTGAAAGCGTGACAGGAATGGCGATAGTTGTAGCTGACTCAGTAATCGGTAATCCTTGCTTTGATAGGTTTAAAATACGGTCAGCTATAAAATGTCTACTTCCGGTTAATTTCAGTAATACGACGTGTTGGTTAAGGTTAATATGGGTCGTACGGTTATGACTTGTTTGCTTTTTTTTTTTCAATACAAAATGTTCATAAAGGTAGAAAGTCCTTGCTCACCAATGTGCTTTGTTGCAAAAAAAGCCACAGCATCTCTGGCGCTTCTGCACGTGCAATCAGTTAACACTTGTAATTAATTGGTTTCACTAATTAGCGGTCGAATGAGAGATCAGTAAATTAAAATATTTGCACTCTACTAAATTAAAATTAAAACAGGCCTGATTATTCGCGCAATAGACACTGTAAAGTGACCAACGTCTTCTAGCAGAAAGCTATGGTAGGGGTGATCAATAAGAAAATTGTAAAAAAAAAAGGGGTGATCAATGAATAAGTTACTTCTCTTTCCCTTTGTTGGATGACTAAAATGTCTGAATTTTCAACAAAAAAAAGGTACAAACTTGGGATTAATTTAGCATAACCTTACATTGCAAATTGACAACCCTCACTAAGAACCTATTCATAGAGTTTATTGTTTCTGCGGACATATTAAGGAGTAAATGTTAGAATTTGAAGGCATCAAGGTTTATTGGAGTTGCCTGTAGGCGTGATACATAATTGAAAATTGAGTCAGAAAATATCTAAAAATATCCAAATATTTACGACAAATATATTTTTAAAAAAACATTCAAAAATGTATTGCGTATTTATTGAGGCTTTTATCACTATGAATGATAGAAATGAAATGTAATTCAACAATCATGAACAATAGGACTTAATTTCTGAAATAAAATAAAAGACAGACTCACTCTAAGTCCACCTGGGAAAAAAATCAGATATATATGAATTTGAGGTGAGTAAATTTTGCTATTTTGGATTAGGTTACATGTGTAATTTTTTAGATATTTTTGAATGAATATCTAAATTTTCTAGATATCACTAGACGATTATCTCTAAATTTTTAGTTAGTTGTAGATGAATATCTCAAAATTTTAGGCATTTTAGATGAATATCTAACCATTTCACCGTTTTCTATAAAATATCTAAATAGCATTCTTAATATATGTCTCATTAAGAAATATCTGTCTGGATGTGAAATATCTAAACACAATTTTTTAACATCAAAACGCTTCGAAGATAAAAGAAATATCCAGATGTAAAATATCAGAATTGGCAACACTAGTCTTGGGTCTGGTACGTATAAAACTGTGTTTGAAAATTTCGTGTGTCCTAAGGTAAACTTTATCCATTTTTTTCCAGTCTTCGTTATCCCTTAAAATCTCCCTTTTTTTTCTTTCTTTCTTTCCTATTTGAGGTAACTTTCTTTTGTCTTCCGATCCCTGCTCTTTTGCTTACGATGTGCGAGATTTATTCGTGACCGGCGCCAGCCAAGAACCAGACGGGAAATTAAGTAGGAACAACGATTATGTTAGAATATAGCACGAGCTGTAGATTATCTTCTGGTTCTTACATCCGACTCGAGGCAAGGCAAGTTATTTTAAGAGAACACTCTATTTCACCGAAGCGATCACGTTTTCACAAAAAGTTGCCCGTTCGGGAAGGAAGGGTCACATCACTTCGAGCCATGCAACATAGACAACCAAAGAAAACGCCAGGAGAAACGGGTTGTCTTCTTTATAAATTATGAGTTGTGCTAAATTTGTTTTAAAAAAAATGCCATTTTGGTTATTTTAGTTAGAAATAGTTTTCGACAGGCTGCTCGCAAGAAACGCTCAAATTTGATTCAGAACCCGAGGCTGTCTTTAAATTGAATTTAAAGTTGAAGTTTTTTTCTTGTCGATCTCTTACTGAATATTGACTTTATTCAACTCGCCTAACAACAATGAAAATTTCAGACTTCCGGTTAAGACTTAAATGGGAAAAGTTTAAAACTATGGATACAGAGAGAATGGAAAAGACTGTGAGACAGATTCTATACCCACGTTATCCATCAACGAAAGGAAGAAAGAAATAAAGAGAGAGAGAAAGGTGAAACTATCTGTGGTCACCAAACAGATTCTTATAATTAAAATTTATTGGACAACCGTAGCCATCAAAGATGGCAAAGGGTTCTATCCTTTTATGTATGCATATATTTGTGTGTCTGTGATTGCTTGCTTGTTTATTTGTTCCAGCGCTCCTGGCCATAATGTTTTGTATACAGCCTTGAAAATGGCACTTCTACTCGACTAGACCTATTCTGAAAAATCTAATCTGATTTTTAGAAAAAATAATGTTTTTAACCTTTTGGGGTATATCTTTTATTTTCTCAAGCATCTATATGTTTCTAGATTATTTTTTTTTACTCTGTTCCAGTTGTATACAGTGGAAAACACCAGTGATACAGTAAATTAAGTTTATTCTGATCATATTTATTTCTAGACTGAATTTTTTTTAATTCATTTCAAACTTTTCGACGCTACAATCGTTCAATTATTGACTGTGGTGTCGAGTTACTTTTCTTTTATTTTTAGATATTTACCGTAATTTGTCATTTTTCTTCTTTCTTTACTTTTCTCAATCCTGAATGTCTGAAGTAGAAACTTGAAATTTTGCACATAAATTTTCTTGAGTAGGGAAAACCTTTTTGTAATTTAGTCCAGAGGCTGAAATAGTTGCGTTCAGAGTCAAATTAGACCCTGAAGAAGCCAGTCTTGTTCCTTGTTTTCTAAAAGTGACGGAAGAGCCATGAATTAAAGAAGTGCATTGCTAGGAGAGAGAGAGAGAGAGAGAGAGAGTAATAGGGTGAAGGATAATATGCAAATAATTGAGCAACAAAACGGAGATGAGCTGGACACATAGCAAGAATAGATGACAGCAATATAATAATCGATTGGTGCCCACGGGGGGGGGGGGTAAATGCAGTAAAAAAAAAGACCAAACACGAGGTGGAGGGACGGCATAAAAATAATCGTCGGTTTGTTGGTAAGATGGTTAGTACAATCGAGGTCGTCATGGAAAGAGATGAGAAAGGTTTTGTCTAGCAGTGGACTTATAGTGAATGATGATGATGATGATGAGGAGGAGAAGGAGGGGAGGAGGAGGAGAAGGATGATGATGATGATGATGATGATGATGCTAAATATGCCATAAGTGACGCTCCCAGTTCACCATAGTAACGCCACCCCTGCCACGTTGTTGCTTTTAGAGTCGTGAGAAACAAGAAAGAAAATAAGGAGTCTACATTTTATTGCTTTATCAAAGGATTTAGAAGTATGTTAAGATGAAGATTCCTGTACCATTCAAAACCAATTAGAGAAGCAATATTTTTACAATCTTCTTCTCGGAAAAATTTTGGGTGGAGTATGTTTTATTGCGTTCAACACTCACCGAGATGTCCCACTTGGAAGATTAATCTCTGACCTCAGAATAATGTTTACACAATAAAAAATATCTCAAAGAACTGAAAAGATCAAACGTCTATCGAATCAAGAAAAATTATTTTTTTATAAAAACTGTCTGAAACAGACTTAACCGGGGAGACTATCTGTTGGTCTAAATCATTAGAACAGAAAAAAAAAATAAGAAGATTAAACGTCTTTCTAATCAAAAGAAATTTGATGGATATTACCAACTTATAATCAATCAGCCAGTGAAGCTTTGTCAGGCCTAGCAAGTCGGATGTAAATATAATGAACTATTCAGGCGAAACATGGAAGAGTTGGAAGGACGCGTACGAAAAGGCAAGTGTGTGATCTCGTAAGCGTTGCATCGAGGGCGTGGCATTGGAACACTAGAGTTCCATGGCTTGTTTATCACAGAGGCGATCCACAAAACCATCGACCACTGTCTCAACCTCACCCATGACACCTCACAGTGGAAGTGAACATGAATTTTTTTTTTTTAATTCTGTGCTTAACTCCGACGTTTAGAATTAAGAAAACATCTTAGATATATCCGGGCTCGTTTGTTATGGACAAGTTTAGTCCATAACGTAAGGGGTTCCGCTTGTTCAAATAGACCTTTTTATTGTTTCATCTTTCGGGGCCTGGCTAAACTGATAATCTTGCACATGGCTTTCTCGGATCTTGACAAGTTTCAAGTGGTGCACGCCACACGAGCAAAGCAAAATCATGTAAAAAGTATTCATAACTCTTTGTTTTGATTTTCTTTGTTTTTTGTTTGGAGTTTGATGGTTGACTCTTTGGTGGCAGATGGATTTGACCGGAGACTGGGGAACCTACTTGGCCTCTATTCCGTCAAGAATCATGGAACCACCAAACTGTGTCTTGAAAGGTTGCAGGAAACCTTTGCATCAACTGGATATATAAGAGAAAGAAAAAAGAATAGACAATTATTTTATAATTTCTTGTAAGGTTATATCATGAGATGTGTGAAATATCCACCGAAATACGGGAGGCGCCAAGTCAGTTTTTGATTGTTTAATTTGTTTGAATTCTGAAGATTTCTAGGAAGTTTACGTTGCAAAAGAAAATCGTCTTACAATTATCTTCCTATTCGACGGACTGTTCTCGGGTCGGCAGACCAAAGGGGTATCATGGAAGATATACAGTGACCCATCTAAAAGGGCCCTAATCTTTTCTGGAATCGAATTAAGCTAATGGACAATCGAAACTGTCGACAGGGAGACAATGAGATATAAGGTCTTCCAGTTAACTTTCCCATCAGAAGCGAACTGCTGAGCTAGAATGCCGTGAAACCAGCGATCCGTTCGTTAGCCAAACCTTCTCCTGTCGACTCTGTGAGAAAACCTGTTCGTCCTTTGTGGATGTCGACATCTTTCAGTGGATGAAGAATAGATAGAATCGACTCCTAGATATTCGTTCCCGAAGTCAAACCATTCTATGACATACAAACCCTTGATTTGAATAGTGGAGCCGGTTGAGCACTTCACCTCTAAACTTCACATCACCGATCGAAGGGATATTTTGCGTACAGGCCCCGCCGACAAAGATCTTGAAGTAATAGAAAACACTCTAAAAAATCTTTGTTTGCAAAGCCAAGCCATTCATATATATATATATATATATATATATATATATATATATATATATATATATGCCTCCAGCAGCCCACAATGCATAGCTCCTGGCAGTGGACTCTGGTTCCACATGGTACATTTTAATACACACTCACACAGCACACACCACTGATGATGGGAAGAATTCCGAAACATGTATGGACCATTGACTTATAAGGATTAATAAACCTTACCACCAAACACTTCACTCCCGAGTCTGTCTCACTCTCTACAGTACATATTATATATATGTGTATATATAAATATATATATCACACCATCACGCATGGGCGTTGCTTGAGGAAAACTTCAAATGTAAAAACATAGAAAGCAAATAATATTTTATAATCTTCGCACGGATCCTCGGAGAGACCTGTGTAGCCCCTGCTAAAACCTGGAAGAATAGATTTTTCTCGAAACTGAAAATTCCTGAACTTACTTTTGACGTTAAAACTTTACATACAAAAGCAGACCATCTGGTTTTGATAGTGCCAATGTTTCATTGCATGTTTGGTTATGAGTTAGTGTTAGACATTTGGCGCAAAAAAACATGTTTTATTGGGTTAGGATCCATTCCTTTAAATGAAATACTGTCAAACTTGCATAATCACCGAGAGAAAGAACAAGCCACACCCTCAATTTTCTACGACGACCAGAAAGTAAGGGCCCAGTTCAGCATTATAGTAATATTTCTATTGAAATATTTAGAAACATCCTCAAAGTTGACAAATTTCTGGAATCTCTGAAGGTTTAATGAAACGGAAACACATAAAATTAAAAGAAAATGTATTTTTACTTTTTTCTGTCGAGTTTAAACTCTACCAATTCTTCTTTCCTCGCTTTTAACTACTTAGATATTGATGCTTTCATGGGTCCTTCTAAAAACATTTTAAAAAATCTTTAGATAGAAGCTTACAATTTAGGGCGGAAAAGGTGGTTTTAATTCTAGATTGGCCTGTAGGGACATCGTAGGCCAGCAGCACTTATCCCATGCTAATCTAAGGGTCAAAATCCCCCTTTAGAAAAAATTGCAGTCCCTACGGTGCAGCCGTTACGCACTCTATGAGCAAGCCCAAAAACGAACAAAACATTCGGTGCCGTTATATTAATGATATAATGCAGTCAAACCAAAAAAACTAGATTTGATTTCATTTCTCGACTGTAACAAGAGCAAGAACGACAAGAACGATCCTCACCAAAATTAGGGATGTAAACGGATATGAAAATTCACATTCTTCTACCATGATTTGAATTCACGACCATTGATTGCCAGGAGGCTTTTTTACTGGCTGAGCTAAATTGACAAGAGTTGAACTTTAACGAAAAATTATTATATAGATACGCACGGGCTTATTTCGTTCTAATGAATAAACACATTTGTACAAAAATATATTCTTCTTTTATTATATATACGATAGAGAAGTTGTAGTAACAATCTGCAGTCGGAATACAAGTTGGAGTGAAGTTTGAATTAGTAGAATCCTTGTTATTTATGATATTATATATTATATCATATTGTCAAGCCCCAGTTGGAGTTAACTTTGTTTTACCCTTGTAACAAGAACAATCCTCGCCAAATTTGGGGATGTAAACCCTTCACAGACCGTCACGCCATGTTAAACCAAACCTATATATAAAGTTAACATTTCCCAACGGTGATCTGTAATGACGACCACATGATTGAAACGCAGTTCTCTTTGAAACCGAACTGACATGTCTTGTATACTGATGGATTCGTTTATTCTATATGCAATACAAAAGTTGCAGTAATCATCCTCCGTTGGAATTGGAGTTAGGTTTGTACCCTGCAGCAGCGAGGCTTGTTATTAATATATAAACGCATTTACACTTAGCAATTTCTACTTAGATCCAATTTTCCTCACCCTTTAACATTTCTACACATGATTCTATGTTAATAAAAGACATTTGTGCTTGACACCCATTCACATATGTTGCACAGATGCGGTAATAAGCGAAATGGCCCAATTTTTCTCTTCCTCGCCTTTATACTTACATTAAAAAAGAGTAAATGTATTTATTTCTGGAATGCATTTTCTTGTTTAGTTCAGACCCGTCACACGCGCATGCGCATAAGTATTCAGTGCAGCGCGCAGACGACATTTGATAGTGATTATCAGTTCATAGAGCAAAAAAAAAAAAAAAAAGAAAAGGCACTGTAAGATTAACAAAACCTAACGGTAATACAACAGTTTAGCCTTGCATCTGAACTGTGCATTTCGAGGGGGTTCTGAAAAGTAGTGTATTCATTGTTCATGTACATTTATATCAGAGGTTCTCAACCATTTTGGTATCCTCACCCATTTTAACACTCATTTCTTCCGCCCGCTTGTATCGTATATATTTAAGAGGGATACCAAAATGTGTTTAACTCTTACAAAACAATAAAAATGAAGTTTTCGTGTTATAAGATTCTTTAATGTAAGCAATGTAAAATAGTAACATTAGATGTTTGGCCCACATATACTGTTTATAGGTATCATCAATACAATTCATGAGTTGTAGTGTCTAGTAATCTTTCAAGAGTGTTGCACAGTATACATGTACTATATACCTACCTACAGAGATTGTAATACATACGTACGTGCACCTACACAAACATTTACATTTTTCTCTACACATCTATATAATGTGCAATATCACAGTGCCGCTTTGTAAATTAATGATTTGTTGCAATCGATTCGTTTTTGCCAATTACAGACTTTAATACTCGAAATCCTGTACCACCGACTAAAATTCCAAAACGCCCACCATTTTTATACATAGTTGCTCACTGTCCATGGTTTATATAAACGTTTAACGGTTGTTATTTCATTCAACAAAAACGAGAAGAAATGAATGGAAATAGAATTTACCCAGAAGTCCATACTTCCGAAATACTTGGATTCATTAATCTATCAATATAAAAACCATGTATCCAAATTAGTATGTTTATTTCTATAAGTGAACAGTTGAATGCCCTGTCTGATTCCTGTCACAACCTAAAAATCATAATGGATTGGCCCACGTGAAATAGATTAAGAGCTAATAAAAATGATTATATTGTTGTAATAAAATGGAATATGCCGTGACATATCACAGAAACGCTTAAGACTTTGTCTGATCACACATTAAAACAGCTTGAGTTGAGTTGAGACAAAACAAATTAAAAATAAGATACTTGAGTTATGAAAAATTAATTACCGACTAAAATAGTTCTAGGCTGCTTAGTGTCGGACTATGTATAAATAACACCATCAATCTTTACGGGTATACGTTAGTATGGAATGAATTAAATGATATCATTTATACAAATTAAATTACAGACATGTCTAATTTCATCATCATAACCTTCTAGCATCCGTCGTTGGGCATAAACCCTCCACAAGATTCGCCAGACCTCTATCGTTAGTGTTACGGGGCCAGTATTTTTTATCTTATGTAGTTCGTCTCGCCATCTTATATTGTGTCGGCCCCGCTTTCACATGTGTTCACTCAGAATTCACGTTGTGAGTCGTGATGTCCAGCAGTTGTTCTGGGAAAAGACAAGAGTCAGGGACATCATAAAATCCATTGAAAATCTCAAATGGCAATGGGCTGGCCATATTGCAAGAATGGCGGACAACCGATGGACATTGCGACTCACGACATGGATCCCCCGAGAATGCATGCCAAACGAGGCCGGCAGAAAATTAGATAGAGAGACGAGCTAGAAAATTGAGAAAGTACTGGCTCCGCGACGCCCAAGATAGAGAAGTTTGGCGAATCTTGGGAAAGGTCTATATCCAACGACGGACGTTAAAAGACATGATGATGATGATGATAATGATTACAACATGACTAGCCTATTGCCATTTAAGTTTTCTTATGAATTCCATGAAATATGAGACACCTGTCTTCCCTCAAATACACTGTGCTGTCTTGCGATCTGTTATGTTGAGCGTGATTTTTCTCTCTCGTGCATGTTGCACGATTCTCGGTCTCAGGGTCAGTTTTTCGGTCAGGTTCCAAGTTTCAACTCCATATGTGACTATCAGAAGGATGCATTGGCTGTATACCCTTTTATAAGCACTAACAGAACTTTCTTTTTTTTGAATTTTGAGCTTGCCCGAAAGGTAGTCAACTTAGTGTGATTCTTGGCTTGATTTCATCGCCTGTTCAATGTAAGCCCATCAACAATTACGCCGGTTTGAAAATCGCCAAATTTTTCCTTTGTTTCGTAATTTAGGTAGCACGTTATTAATCAAGTTAATTTTATACATTAGAATAACAAATTTTAATTATATTTATAAGTAAAAACAATTGCTTTATTTTGCACTGATTTTGTTTGCACCGACTCCTATAAGAATGCGACAGCCTGTACGTATTAATGTGCAAGACCGCCTAAGATTATATTGTTTTATTTGTTCGAGAGCAAGAAAAAATATCTATACCCAAGAAATGTGAAATTTAGATGTGAAGCTTTACTGTAGTATTACTAATATGACTGCATCAGAACTGCTTTTTAGATGTGTCTACACATCTCAATAAGATACATTTCGGTCGGTCGGTCGGTCGGTCGGTTAGTATAAATTACGTTGAACAACGAAAAGAGGGAGGAGGATAATGTGTGAAGTCATTAAAAGGACATCTATTTTGATCAGTAGATGACGTACCGAGCTTTTTCTTTAATGGTGTTGCCAAGTTTCGTTTGTTATCGATTGCTAAAAATTGTCTTTCCTAATTGCTAAAATCGGCTAAACTTTACAATTTCCAGCCAAATTTATAGCTAAAAATATCATATATGCTCATTTTAAGCCGACAGAAATGACCATACACTAAAGCTATAGAACAAGGTTCTTCCAGTTTTCAAGTGGGTCCGGATGTCTGACTGGTTGGCTGGTTGGTTGGCTGGCAAAGTTTGTATGTATTGTGCGTACAGGCTGCACCATTAGAGCAAGGGGCTGATATTTTGAATATCTAGTCATTGTCATATCAAGAAAAGGGTTTGGTTTTTTTCTGAAAATCACCAGAAGGGTTTCTAGCGAGGGGTTCAATTTACAATGTAAATTGGTTCTTTTTTCCGGTTTGGTATAATCAGATTTTGTCCTTCTATTTTCAATAGAATAGATAGAAACCAAGGAAATATTTTACATAAATATACCTGTTCTTCGAAACAGTGGCAGGTGCGCTCTTGCTGATCCTTTACCATGTTGTAATTATTTTCAACAATTGAAAAATATAAAATGTCATCTGTTGTTGCAGAAAAACCAGGCACATGAAAGGTTTAATATCATACAAAGAGTACACTAGACTGAAATGAAAAAAGGAGTGATTTAATATATACATCTATAAGTTTGTGTGTGTGTGTGTGTGTGTGTGTGTGTGTGTGTGTGTTTGTGTGTTTGTTTGTTTATGTGTGTGTGTATAGAAGATCAGAGCAGACACACGTTTCATGGTAGATCAATTTTTCAGGAGTGGTGAATGATTACACTAGATTAAATTTCATTCACCATTCTTAATGAATATATCTAGCATGAAACAAGTGTTGGATGTTTTCCCTCTCCAATCGCCTATAAGCATTGCTTATATATATATATATATATATATATATATATATATATATATGTATGTATACAAATATTGACATTATATATATATATACAAATATTGACATTATATATATATATATGTATTTATGTATATATATATATATATATATATACATACAAATATTGACATTGTATATATATATATATATATATATATATATATATGGTACATGGTACATTTTAATTCACACACACACAACACACACCACTGATGATGGGAAGAATCCCGAAACATGTATGGACTATTGACATATAAGGATTAATAAACCTTACCACCAAAAACTTCACTCCCGAGTCTGTCTCACTCTCTAAAGTACACATTATATATATATATATATATATATATATATATATATATATATATATATATATATATATATATATATATATATATATATATGTCTGTGTGTGTGTGTGTTATTGATCTTGTCAGTTTTTATGGAGTTAATTTCTCTGCATTCTTTACCATTTGGTCTTCTCCAAGTCCATTTGCGACGTTCTCGAAATTTTGAAAGAATTCATTAGATATCTTTAATCTGTACCTCTGCAAAATTGACTAATATGTCAAATGCCCCCACCCCACCGTATTTCTCTTGACTATTCTATATTTTCCTCTACTGGATTTCCCAACCTCGGGGAGCGATCATAGGGTCGGTAACGAGCAGAACTGAGCTCAACTTGGAAACTGAAAGGGAACCCATGAGAAAAAATGCCTGAGGATACGGATGGAGAGCATTACTAATTTCAAGTTGCAATAGAGAACAGATTCAAGGATTTGTGGCATAGCGATAATAACATGGTCTCATCATAGTGATCTCTTTCCTGATTATTGCATAAACATTAAACTAACAGTATATCAATCTGCCAAAATCATTCAGCTCACACGATGAACAATAACGCGTGAGTAACGTTAAAACTAACCTGGAAGAGGAGAATTAAGGAGATAAAAACTAACGAGGGGGAACTTAGATGATAATAACAGAAGAAAAGAGAGCACAAAGAAGATAGTGCTGAGAATATCAGAAAAGGAAAGAGTTTAAAACAGATGCTTTGCACTAAAGGATAGAAATGGCAAATCTATCAACTGTTAAGGGAAACTGTCGGGAAAAACCAAATGATACTATGAAATGTACGCTTCTAAAATAGAGGTACCACAAACTAATAAACCGATACATACTAGTGATATCCCAGACCTAACAGAAGACAAAGTAAAGTTTTCACTACGGAATATGAAACTTGGAAAAAACTCCTGGTATAATGACAGATCTTTTAGAAGATGCCAGAGAGATACAATATCATCTAAACTATTTACAGCATGTCTTAAAAGCATCTTTTGGAAAAGTGACAGGGGGTGGGGATAAACCTAGACGGAGAATATTTAAACCACTTGAAATTCGCTGATGACGTTTCCATGACGTCAGAAGCATCAAAACATGTCGACTGATTTGAAGAGGGGAAGTAAAAAAAGGTAGACTTAAAGATAAACAGAACGAAGACGAAAAATGTTCAACGATCAAATACCCCCAAAGACTAGAGGGCGAGAGTTTTCAAGAGGCTGACTAATACACTTACCTACAATGGCTGATATATATATATATATATATATATATATATATATATATATATATATATATATATATATATATATATACATATATATATATATATATATATATATATATATATATGAGAAGTTGCGTAGAAATAGTGTTCAAACTGAATGTAGTACGGACTTTTGCTGCAACTCTCTATGTGAGTCAGTTTAATCATAGCAGACAAGGAAATACTACAACGGAAACCGTAGAAACTAGGTGTTCGGTTAGGTTTTATTTTTAGTCAATTCCTTCGAACGTTTTGGATGAACATCATACATAAATAGTGCTTATGTAGTAAAATATATCACACCATTATCACTGTTCCCTTCAATAATTAACTTGACTTTTTACACGGATGGATGGCTCTAATTTCGTAATAACTTTTGAAAACCTCGATAATTTTCAATAAAATGTAGTCATCTTGTAGGGACCTTTATTGTTAGTTGCCTTTTTAATTACACTAACTCACAGAAATGGCTCCCAATAAAAGCTAGATACAAATCTTCGGGGACTTTTTACCGTAACTGTAGAAGTGAAAACGCTAAACTTTCCTTTTTCCCCCTAATCTAACCATTCGAATGTTTTGATTTGTATTTGTTTTTTGTTTTTCTAAAAAAAGGTTGAGGTTTCTTCAATTTGTATACATATAACTCTGCTCTTCAAGACATGGACAATACAACACTGGACAGGATACGTAAGACGCGGACAATCAGTTCGAGGACTTCCCAGAAGTTACACCATGGGAGGTAAAACAAGCCTTCAAACTAACAGAAAACTTACAATGTCACTATAATGCTGGATTGAACCTTTTTTTCTGCCATTCATGTGGAACAACTTACATGAATTATTCTCCCCTTGCTGGGGACTTATTTTATTAATTCTTTGATTTCCTTGTATCTTTGTGATACAGTTTGAAATTTTAAGAATGCTCTGGCTTGAATTTTAAAACATTATTTTAAATATATATATATATATATATATATATATATATATATATATATATATATATATATATATATATATATATATATACAATGTTTTTGGAATCTCATATATATATACATATTCCTGAAATTTGGACGGAAAGAGAATTTTTTTTTCCGTCCAAATTTCAACAATCTCTAGTATATTTGTGTTTTGATAAAAATAAATAGGAACCCTTGTTTTCACACAAACTTTACACAGACTTTAATTTTTTTTTCTAAATTTAGGCAACAGGATGGGTTACACAAGGTGTCGGACAACGGGAAACGGCAAGTGGCATACGAGTTTGAAGACATCCTATAATGTCCTGACGGGTCTCAAAATCTTTTCTAATTCTTGATCAAGCATAGTTAGAAACGCTCAAAAATGCATTGGGTACACCGCAGTCACTTTAGAAAGATTGAATATTGCAAGTGCATAACTCAGTCAGGAATCAGAACGAAAACTGATGAAGAGCCTAAAATCGAAAATCGCATGACATTTTCCCATTGAAAGGCCAACAACAGTTCTAAAGTCTTCTTCAACAAATCATATTCAAGGATGACATGATTTGCGATGTATTCGAAGTCAATACTGAACAGCTGGACACATTCCGGTACATCGTACCAGATTCAATACAATGTTGCATAGCCTCCATCTACAGATTTAACAATGTTCAAAATAGAATTTAAGCTGATATCAGACATTTCTGTGCTAAGAAACAAAAGATATATGAGAATAACTTCGGCCTGGTTGCAGCTGTGATCCACACGATGGCTTCGTAGTATTCAGGCTTCTGCACATGCTCAATAGCGCCATAGGAAGCAGGAGTTGAAATCAGTGACGGAATAGTCACCAAAGTACACAACAATACGTGATCCTGTTTTCTTTAAGAATATAAGAAACAAACTTTTTCAGTGAAATGAAGACAGAACTTTCAAGACTCTGGTATTTGTAGAATAATGTAGATACAAGAATGTAAATATGTTAAAAGAATGTACAAAATTTCTCAAAATAAAAACATTATTCAGAAAAAACATTTCGTTGTATTTAGTTTTGTCTTATTAGTGCTGTTGCCTCGTGAGATGAAAGACTTTGGGTGTTGTGACGAACATTGTGTGTCCACTTCACTGTTGAGGGATGAGACTTATCATCATCATTATCGGTCATTTAACATCCGTCGTTGGACATAGACCTTCCCCAGGATCCGCCATATTTCTTTATCATTGGCGTCGCAGAACCAGTATCTTCTAAATTTGTCTTGTTCATCTCTCCATCCTGTATTCTCTCGACTTTGGTTTCGCGTGTGATCTCCGGGGATCCATGTTGTGAGTATAAGGCTATACAGCACGAATTTGTATTATTACCCAGATGAATTTTCAGGTGAATTAATCTCTTAGCAGTGCCCAGCAGCAGATGTCAACGCCCATGACGTGTAATCTGGATGATTCTGGCAGATTGATTTATTGTTTATTTAATGTTTATGCAATATTCAGAAAAGAGATGATGGTCATGAAATTAGAATAATCTAGTCTACCTTGAAGTTATAAATGACATCTTAAAAATCAGATAATTTTATAGAAAACAAGAAAAGTGCATACGTGTAAAACGTGGTAATGTATATGTAAAAAGATTTTAGAAAATATTGAACAAGAATATATCAACCAAATATGAACGAACAGATATTAATGCAGTGGCAAAATTGAAAAATCTTATTTTACAGTTCAGTTACTACATGTGGGTATATGCCTCTATGAATAGCTATTTGGTGCCACTGATCAAATATTATTTCGTCTGTTTTCAGAATAATTTAGCATAAAATAAACGAAATCAAATCAATGCAGAAGTAAATTTAAGAATTTTACTTCACAGAATGTAATTTTGCCATTGCATTTATATACTTTTATTTATTCTATGTTAAAATATTCTGGTTAAGAGCTTTTTTCTAAGTTTTTACAATAATATTAACATTCTGTGCTGGTATACATTTCTCTTACTGATTACTAATATATTTCAAATGAACTGTAAATTTCTTCCAAACATTAATTTCTTTGTGCTTTTCTTTCACTACATATGATGTAAGTAAATTTTTCTGGGCTTTTATTTGCTTATATTTTGATTTCAGTAACTGAAAATCTAAAAAATAGATAAATTGCAAGCGTGCATAATGATTTACACAGTAATACATATATATATATATATATATATATATATATATATATATATATATATATATATATATCCCAAAACAGTCACATGGTAAACAACTGATGATCCTTGAAAATATAGATATCTAATTCTTTGTAAAACATAAAATCTTTACATAGATTGCATTTGCAGACATTTGGAAATAATTGGCTGAAATGACATAAATTTTGAAAACTTCTCTTACATCTTTGTTCTAACCTTGCTGTAACATATATATATATATATATATATATATATATATATATATATATATATATATATATATATGCATGTGTGTGTGTGTAGATTGCCAAGGTCACATTTGAAAAAGTAATGAATGCAAAAATAGGCATAGATTCTTCGGCATCTATTGCATAATAATATCAAAACGTTATCCTGAAAAATGCAACCGATAACATTTAGTCACTCGCAGGCAATCTTTCCACCGACCTTCATCCTTGCCTCAGCGACCAACATTGCCAAATCGACTGACCAAAGGTCTGTCCAATGGCTCCGCAACATATCGATCTGTGTCCACTCCGGATAGCGGCCGGGCTTCGGCCATTAGCAGATGGGGAATAAATCTGTTTCTAAACTGACCTGTATCATTAGAAAGCGAGAGGAAATGGCGGCTGACTCCGCTCGTCACTCGTCCATCATTCCCTCTTTGCAGGCTTTAAACAGTCATATATAGTGAAATTTTGCATAATGGCGGCCGGTGCGATAAAACTATAACGTTTGTGATCGAGCCCTAGGGCAAAATGATAATATTTTCAAACCACATTCACACACACACACACGCACACATACACACACACACACACATATATATAGTACTTGTCAAAAGTATTTGAACGGACGTAGTTTTCTCGCAATTAATTTAACAATTAATTAATTCTACTGAAATAAAACATTTTCTAGAAATTTACTCTTCATGACCATAAAGCATGACTAAACGTCTGTCTTCATATGCAGATAACAGAAGAAAATTTTTTTCTTGCATAATGTTCCTGTTTGATTTTTACTCTTGAGACCAAGTGATAAAAAGCAAAATGTCTTAATATTTACATAGGTAAACACGCAACCGAAGTGAGACGGATGCAACAAGTCATAACTGTTGTTATATTTACTGATCCCTCGTCTTCAAATATGTTTTTTTGCGTAACCTATGCAAGTAAGCCCTTATAGGGGTACTGCAAAATAACATATCTATACAATACATCATCATAAAACCCTATATGAAAAAAAACTACATGTATTATTATGATGGGGCCCTAAAAATGATGAAATAAAGCTAAATATTAAAATCATAGCTCAAGGGGTGTGGTATTTGATCAGCACTGCTGAGAGCCATGTTAATGTTTTGTTTTCAAATCCCCGAAACGCTTATAATAATTTTAACAAAAAATATTCACACACAGTATAATATCTTATTCTATATAAAGCATAAAACACTTTGAAAAAGCTTACGAAATAAATATTTTTGAAATTGACTGACATGACATAAATTTGAAAAATCATTCAATAGTCTACAACTTTTAACCGCTTCGCCACAAGCACCTATATATGTGTGTGTGAGAGAGAGAGAGAGAGAGAGAGAGAGAGAGAGAGAGAGGGCAATAATTACAGATGCAGTTTTGTAGAAATTTTTGATCGGCACCGATGTTACAAAGCAGCAAATCAAGCCAAATTGTGTGAGTAAATAAAGAAATGAACGTCGTACGAAGCTCATTCCTTTATTTATTTATGTGATATGAAGCTGCTCGATTTGATACTATAATTGTCAGGTATAAATCATTCATTTTCAACATATTTTACCACCATTTCTTTAGCATTTTTTGCTAATTTTTCGAGACAAATCTAGCCATTTTTAGCAATTTGGGTGGCCATAAAATGGCTAACAATATTTCAAGTGAATTTTGGAGTTTTTTATCAAGGTCGATTTTTTTTAAATTGTCATTCCTGTCAGACCCCCCACCCCCTTGAAATTTTTGGCATAGCTCCACTGCTGTGCCAGGGGCGAAATCACCTTATTATCGAATGAGCTAGCGAGACTTTTCCCAAGCAAACTACGAGATACGGCAACAAAGTTTTTATGAAAACCGTAAGCCATTTCAATTCAATTTTACAACAAGTCAAGCTAATTAAATATGCGTTATGCAAATTTAAAATAATACGGCGAGAAAATTTCAAGAACACAGCATGCAAATTCTAAAATTCGATAAGGAAGTTAAAAAATGCGGCGTCCAAATTGAAAAATACTGCGAACAAATTAACAAAATTCGACGTACTGATCGAAAATTTGATAAACAAATTGTACATATTATAAAAAAACACGGTGAACAAGTTAACAATACACAACGTGCAAAACCAAAAAGTAATGGAAGCAAGTTGAAAAATACGGCGTGTAAATGAAAAAATACGGCAAGCAAATTGAAAGATATGACATGCAAATTAAAAAATACGGTGAACAAATTAAAAAATACGGTGTGCAAATGAGAAAATACACCCAACAAATCATAGAATCCAGCATGCAAATGAAAAAATGCGACGTGTAATTAGGAAAATACGGCAAGCAAATTGAAAAATACGATGTGCAAATTAAAATTTTCGGCATGCTTCTTTTAAATACACCAAGCCGATCAAAACGAACACGAGTAATAAAATATATTCAACTACTGCTGTAGTCGCAATGAATGTAATTTTTCAAGTGAAATCAGACGTTTTCGTTGGGTGACGCCTCAGTTGGCGTACTCTTTAATTTGCTTGCTGAATTCTTTAATTTGCTTGTCCTACTTTTTAATTTGCTCAGGAAATGGCATAGACTAGTAATAATGCAAATGCCTCTAGCTGACCTTCAAGAATACCCCTTGCCTTTACTGCTGGATTTCACGACTACAGAGTTACCCGATTACGTATTTTATTGAAAGGGAAAGTGCGAAAATAAATTGATCCCAAACACTTGTTTTTAGAAAAGTATTAGTATCACTATTAGGTTCAAGGTTACCTTTTGTGATAATATCGTTTGGAGAGATTCTCTTTCATAAACGCCCTGCGGTGTGTCAGCTGCAATATATTTATCTGTGACAGTTTTTGTCATCGACTATTAGCTTGAAATGGCTAAACGAATACCTGGAAGGTTTTGATCAAAAACTCGCTAACCACCGACTTGAGGTCACTAATAAAGAATCTAGAAAGATTGGATAATTTTTTACACGTGTCAATAAATACAATAAGACGCTTTCTATCGGTCGGTTGGTCGGTCGGTCGGTCGGTCCCAGTTACGTTAAACAATAGAATTAGGAAGGGAAGAAAGGGTATTATGTCATTAAAGGTGTGGCATCACCTCGAAACCAACTGCTATGAAGTTGTAATAGAACATGAGAGTTCGGCCTTTTTTTTTTAATTGTCAAAAAGCCAGAAGTGACCTAAAATGCCAAAACTGGACGTTTACTATATTCATTGAAAATAATACTCCCAGAATATTACCATATTGCAATGTTCTACAAGTATGAAGATCAAACGACTCAAAGAAAAACTTCTTCTTCTTCTTCTTCTTCTTCTTCTTCTTCTTCTTCTTCTTCCCCCTCCTCCAACTACTATCACAAACTGTGGACGTATCATTGAACTCATAGTTCTTGTCTTTCTCAATTTCTTGTCTCAGCTCTTTAACCAAACTTGTATTAATGAAGGATGTCTGTTTAAGTACACATTATATTTGTATAGATCCAGATATATTGTAGCCGAAATGTTCGTTCAGATTAAGTAAATACAGAAGACTATTTTGTCAAATACCAATCCGAATCGGGGTTGACTTGGACTTCCCTCATTGACAACAACAACAACAACAATCCTCACCAAATTTAGATAAGTAAACTCTTCGCTGTTTGTCTACTCTGTCATGTTAAACCAACCTATGTATAAAAATAACAATTCCCGACCATGTCATTGGGTGGAGGCTCTCTTACCTAATGGGCTGAACTGACAAGTCTTGTATACCTACGTGATCATCTTCAGTTGGAGTAGAGGTTGACCTTGCAGAGGCCAGGCTTGTTGTTTTTTATTTTGGCATCGACAACATATTTAAAACCAATTTAATTACTTATTTCTGGTAGATGTATAAGAAAATCATGATTAACATTTTTTTTCTTTCTTTTTACTCACGGACGAAGGGGATACTGTCTGAGAAAAGTTGCAATAAAAAAGCAACAAACATATATATACATATATATATATATATAGAGAGAGAGAGAGAGAGAGAGAGAGAGAGAGAGAGAGAGATTGTTTCATACTAAGACAGCTGTTTCGTTGTATTACAACACTTCAGTGTGGCTATAGACTATCCATTATCCCATCCAGTACCACGGGTTAGGATTAAAACCTTCGCTTCAGACCTGGAGGCCGGTATCCGACCTCTGCGCAATGGAACTGGACGGTCAGTAAAGTTGAATATAAGCGATATATTTATTTAGCATGTATCCCCACCATCCACCAGAGTGCTCTATTCCTATGGAAAAGCATTGCATACGCTTACAATGAATGAGTTACCTCACTTAGAGAGTTCTCAATCCTGAATAAGGGAGCGTTATTTAATGTTGATATATATATATTTATATATATATATATATATATATATATATATATATATATAGGGGGGGGCATTGTAAATAGTTGCATGAAAATGAAACAACTTGTTAATGACTTATTAGAAACTGTCAACATGAGACGAGATTCTTTTAGATTTCAAGATGGTTTGGCTAGCTATCTATGTATGTATTACGCGTATAGGCAGCAAGAGAGCTCAAAATGTAAACATCTATTCCTTATTATGTCAACAAAAAAGGTTTTTTCTCCCCCCCCAAAAAAAGGTTTCTAGTAGGGATGTCAATGTACAATGTAAACTTATGCTAGATTGGTATCTTAGTTTGTGTGTACCTGCTTTTTTCAATTCAAACTTCCCTAGTGAGCATTGACTAAACAAAAGGTGAGAAACGTAACTGATTCATTGATCAGCCCTTTTCCGATTTCTTGATTGACCGACCCCAATGTGTTAAGTTGTTTCAAGTAGCTTAAATTGTTTAACATGAAAGTTTAAATTTGAAACTTGATTCTTTTCTCTTATATGCAGAGTTAATTCAAACATTCAAATGATTCAATCGTCCACGCGAATACTATCGTTGAATATTGATCGTTATACAAGCACAAGATTTGGTTTAGTGGAATAGTATACTTTTGTTGGAAAATGTATTTTTCCAACGTATTTTGAAGTGTTTTATATGAATATAACCTTTATTTCTTCAGGAATGTTTCATTTTTCTAAGCAATTGGGTGGGGCACAATTTTTGAGGCTTTGCTCAAGGACTCAAACAACTCTCATCCGGCCTGGAGCACCGTCATAGGTTATGATGATCTGATGAACGTGCGAATAACCACATTGAATACTTCGTAGGCGAAAGTTTCTATCCTTTCTAATATGTGCATGTCTTTGTGTGTTTATTTTGTGTACCCTTATGCTCCTGTCCTTACCGTTTGTATGTTGCCGTTTTGTTTCTTTAGGGGTGCTTTTTCACCTTTTCAGGGGCCTTGTTCTGACGGGTTTATTGATAACATCTAGATTCCCCGAATCTAGATGATTCTATACGTTTTATTTTCTTTATTAAACATGTTTCCCTATAGAAAACGTCCGTGATGTCATAAATAGAATTTATTCTGATCATATTTACTCTTGATTGGAATTGTTTCACATGGCTTCAAATTTAAACGCTACTGTTGTTCAATCATTGATTAGGTTGATTGTATACCCGGTCACTAATTCTTCCAATAGAACGTAGCTAACACCATATCCATATTTGCAAAGGATGCTGATGACTTTGGAGGTATTTAATATTTAACACTTGATTGGCAAATGTATGCTTTTCAAGGTTTCAAGTTTACAATTTGAAACGACGTAGATTATATCTTGGGCATAAGAATTCTTCAGTCGATTGGCTCTTGGACGAAATCTGCTTTCCTGGCATTCATCTAAGAGGGCGGTAAGAAATCAATCAAAGCTTTGGTTGATTCTCTGATTTTGCTCTGGACCTGGATTGTGCTCACCTGGTGGACTTTCTCATTAGTCCAGGTGATTTGCATTTCTCCCTCACTGCTATTTCTGTTTGCAATCAATTCTTTTTTTCAACATCACTGTCTTGCCCATAGAGTAGGGGTTCTCAACCTAGGCGATATGGCCCACCGGCAGGTGATTTCAACTCTTAGGTGGGCATTTCCTAATTCTTGTGGTTGGTTCAGGATTTTGATTTTTAAAGTCTGTAAAAAAAATGACTAAACTGCAACGTTTTCTATTATTAATTCATCAATTAGCACATTATGTAAAACCCAACGTGTCGGTATTACTTATGTTACACCAGATATAGGGATAGCATCGATGATATTAGAAAAAGACGTGTGCGAGCCAAATATTTTATGTCACAATTTCACATTATTTCTATTAACGGAACGGTGAAAGAAGTTCATTTTTTTACGACTTGTATATTTTTTCGGGTTTTTTTTTCCGTATTTTCCTTTTGCATATTTGCTTCACAAGTGTGCAGTAAGGGAAAATCCATGTGAAAGTGGGTAGTGGTGCCAAAATGGTTGAGAACCCCTGATATAGATCGACAGTTTGTTATCTTCGTCCTTGCTAAAAGATACATCCGTAACAATTCTCTCCAGGAGTCGCTTCAAGTTAAGCAAGGGCTGTCTGTCTTGAAGATATACCAACATCACAGAGCTCAAGCTCTTTATGCATTAATCCACGAAGAGTAGAAAAATTCCACTGGTTTTTAACGTCAAACTTTTCATATACATATTGACTTAGATTATTCAAAGAAAGCAATCTTGCGTAAATATCATCTCATTCGTCCTAGTCATCGTCTAAATTATGCACAATGTAACAAACTCTAGTATAGTTCTAATAACATGTCCGGTGATAGAAAACTTCTCTTACACGTAATTCATTGACAGTGATGGACATCATTCGCTGGTCATTTCTTTGCTTCGCCACGCCCCTGACAGTTTTGTCAGCTCTTAATTCGCAACTTCTCACTAACTTCTCTCCAGTCTTTTTCGATCTCTTTCGAACAAATCTTTTTATCTTTCTAACAAATTATGCAAATTTTACGTAGAATGGTCGAAGATGAAATCGATGACTTGTTACAGAGATCTTTGAGATAAAATGGCGTCATCTATTGTTTCTTTTTATTATTGCATCCAAAGTGCATTTCATTGTAAATGTCTGCCGACATGATCGATGATTGAATTTTTGAACGGAATAGAATCCACAGGAGTATCTTGAGTCTCTTGAAAATTTGTTAGATTGTTCCTAAATTTAGCACTCTCATGTAACGTTTCCCAAGACGGTTGATCTCTCAATTTAACGAAATGTGAAAGATCATCATTCAAACAATTGAACATTTTTTTTTCCATTCTCCATTATGTCTGTTGTTGTAGCGATGTTTTCCTGTTCAAACATTCACTGTATCTCTGAAGTTGTTGAAATTATTTTTGCTAAAAACAAAAGTGCGTAGGGGGTATTGACATCCGTATATATGCATGAAGTTAAGTTGATAGCTAGCGGCGCCTGTTTGTCACAGAGTACACAGTCGATTAGGCGGTGTTGTGAGCGACTGCTTTCATATATCTAGCTTGCAGACGTAGTTGTAAGCAATTGACAGCTTGGCTGAAAATAGCCACCAGCTTCTGAATTCTGTACTTAATTTAGATGCTAGCCTGTCGTCATTTTTCAAAGACGTGTATATCCATTTTTTGTAAATGTTAGATTGGTACAATTTTTTTTCTTTGTTATTCTAATCTTCGACGCTTATTTTTGAATAAAATAATTATTCAACTACGTTCATGGGATATACCATTTTAATGCATTAACGTTTTCTTTCTCTTATTTATTCTGGTTTATTTGAGTATGTCAACTGAAGTGGGGGAAAAGAAATTTCGAGCAATTTTCTTTTATGAATTCAAGATGGAACGTAAGGCAGTAAAAACAGCTTGCAATATCAATCAAGCATCTGTCCAGGGGGCTGTCATCTAACGTACAGCACAGATTTCGAAATGGAGCCGAGAGCTTTGAAGGAGGATTGCAGATGTCCTTCTGAGATTGACAACATCTAACTGAGAGCAATCATTGAAGTGGATTCACACAAAACAACTTGCAGAGAAACTAAACATTGAGCATTCAACAGTTGCCCGACATTCGTACCAAACGGGAAAAGCCAAAAAACCCAACTAATGGGTGCCGTACGATTTGAACGAAAAAAAAAATGGTCCTTGCGAAGTGTGTTCTACGACTGTTATGATTGCATTGTGACATGCGACGAAAAATGGATTCCGTACAACAATCGACAGCGTTGTATCCAATGGCTGGACAGCTGTTGAGCGTCAAAGCGCTTCCTAAAACCACACCGGCATCACAAGAAAATTATGATCACTGTTTGGTAGCCGGAAAGTGGAATCATCCGCTACAACTTCTGAAATCCTGACGAAACCAGCACAGCAAAGAAGTATTGTCAGGAGAATGACAAAAGACACTAAGATTTGCAACGTTTGCGTCCATTATTGGTGATTTTAAAAGAACCAATTCTTCTCCATGACAACGACTGATCACATGTCGTGCGAATGACTGTG
This sequence comes from Thysanoteuthis rhombus, assembly GCA_963457665.1. Classification (NCBI taxonomy): domain Eukaryota; kingdom Metazoa; phylum Mollusca; class Cephalopoda; order Oegopsida; family Thysanoteuthidae; genus Thysanoteuthis; species Thysanoteuthis major. The sequence continues at coordinate 38,002,458 of OY735230.1, forward strand.
TAGATATTGAACGAACTAGGCTACGAAACCCTACTCCAAAGCTCACTGACCAGGCCTCTCTCTGACAAATTACCACTTTACCAGTAATTCGATCACTTCCTGTAGGGAGTGATCTTCAACATTCAAGCAACAGAACAAAACACCATCGAAGTATTCATTGGTTCCGGGACTTCGGAATCCATGGTTTCTTGAATAAATAAATGTGTTTCTTGTAGGTGGAAAAATCGTAGATTTTGAAGGTTCTTATTTCGATTAATAACTTTCATTCTAAACAGGGTATGTTGATATAATGTTGATGATAATATGATAATGAACGAATTTATTTTCAGTCGGTAAGAACCAGGTAAATTTTTTTAAATTTTTAAATCATTCCTTAATTTCGTTTTAAAATTAATGACAATCAAACATTTGCCAGACGGAATTCGGTGCAAGAAACTTATCTACTTTGGATGACCCATGAGTTCTAGAAAAAACAAGCAATTTGCCTCAATATTTCATCAAGAAAGATTATTCTGACCAGCTAATCATACTTCATTCTGTTCAGCACAAAATTTTGCCTTAGAAAAATCATATTTGAATTAGTCCTTTTACCAAGATCTGAAAGGTTCTCGATTTCTCGTTTCACTTTTGATCTCATGAACTATTTGTCTTGAAAGGGTTAAGGAAGAATGGGGTTGTAGCCAATCCCCTCTTTTTTACTTGAGTTATTTCCATGATATCTTTTACATGTCTAGTCTGTTCTCTTATTTATGTTAATCTTTTCCTATCTCTAAGTCTAATTCCTAACATTTTTTCTTTCTATTGCCCTGTGTTCCTGTACCTGGAAAATGATAAAAACCATCTTATAAAAAGTCAAGAGACCGGCAACTAAATTGGTACTTGGGTTAATAAGTATGAACTATGAGGACAGGTTGAAGGAATACAGTTAACATTGTTTTAAAAAAATGGAAGGATCAGGGATATTTACAATAGATATTTAAGATAATGCGTGGTATAGAATTAGTAGGTCCTGATGTATTCTTTACAGAAAGGGAGTACAACGGACTAAGAGGTTATGCATATGCATTGGAAGTGATTAGGAGTAGATTGAATAACAGAAAATTATTTTCTAGCAACAGAGTGGGAGGACTATAATATAGGTCAGCGTAATATGTTGAGCTTTCAGCCCATGTAGATAAGTTAGAAAAGAATTATGATGTTTACTACACCCCCATTAACGCTTGATGTTTAATGACACAATAGTGCAAATGAGATTATTTCGTGTGCGCTTTTATATACAAACTGTTATGTACCTATCCCAAATGATAGGGGTATTTATACATGGATCAGCATTAGGGAGCCTAAAGCTATTTCATTAGATCATTCATTCTCAATAATTTAAGTGTCATAATTTAAAGGGTTTTTTTCCGAGTCTCAACTCATCTGAAGCCGTTTCAATGAGTGATCAGACATGAAGTTTTAATAGTCTCTACGGCGTAATTTTTATTGTTATGTCCTGATAGGAAAGCAATTCGACCAATGAGATCATCCCATTTGAGCTCTAACAAACAGACAGAAAATTTGCATATAAGCTCATTATATGGTTAGATTGTAACCTTTTTTTTTTCACGCTAAAGTAAATGTCAACAGTTTCTTTCCCTTTTTCAGTGATATAGTTATTTATCATGTTTCAAATATTTATGCTATGGTGGGTATTCAAAATATTTACGGGGAAGTAAACTATTTCTAAAAAGTTTCCGATTAAAATAATTGTTTGACCAGATTTTGGTAAATCTCTCAATTAGCTACAGCTGCGTGGTCGATTAATTTTCTTAACAATTATATCTTCTTGGTTAACAATGAATTAACAATGAATACTAATTTCACCAAGCCCAAAAATTCCGACGTTTTTTTTAGCAGATTTCCATGGTTGAAACTACATCTGTCCCATAAATATTGTTAGATTTGAATATGAATAATCACCAATAAGTGTCACAGCTATTATAGGACAGAGTTAATGTTATTTTTCTCATGGGCTTGGGTCTTTTCTACGCAATGTATGTTGAAATGTTACTGATGTGATCATGATATATATAAACAAATACACTGATCAACCTGTTTGATACCCCTCAATTACCCATGACTTCGATTATACATGCCTGGGTTTCATGAAATTAATGTATGTTATACACAGATAAAAGAAGTTGAATTTTCCTGAAATTTTAGATTCGAAGAGGTTTCGAAAAAATAACAGGTCTGTTTCGAATATAAAGAGAGACTAAATCGAATTGTTGAATATCCCAGTGATTACATGAAAAATTTGTTTCGAATACAAAGAGGAACTGAATCCAGTTATTGAGCGTTCTGTTGATAACATAAAAAGTTACCATTGAAAATGGAGTTGACTGGAATATCATATTCATCAATACAAGTACGGTGAGTCGATTGAAAAGATTACTAACCCGATGTATCCCATGATTCAATACTGTCTGCAGGTTGACTAAGGAACTTGGCAAACTATTAACAAGAACCGAAAGTTCAAAGAGATGTATGCTATAAAGTTTAAATGCCAGTATTGTCATATCACATGACCCTGGGGATAAGACAGGTAGAAATCATCTTATCAAGGAACATCTTTTTTATCAAGTTTTAAGTAAATCCGACTCGAAACAGCTTAGAAAATCGATTTTAATCGATTCAGAAACATGAAGTTTAAATGCCATTATATTCAGATCACGTGACCATCAGTGGAATATATTTCTAAGTAAAAAGTATCTTATCACCAAACTGTTAAGTTTCATAGGATTCTGATACGAAACAAGCGAGAAACGATAAGGCGACAGACCTTCCGACCGGCCGACCGAGAGAGAGAGAGAGGTGAGGACGCCTCTGAAAAAAATGAATGAAGGGAAAATGAGAAAAATACATAATTCCCCGAATGTCGTACAAAAAAAAAAACATGTGAACATGAAATAGTCAGCATATATGGTACCAACAAGAGTTCCACTTTCCGATCTGGAAAGGAAATGGTGTTATATGACAGTCAGCACGAAAATAAAGCTGGAAGACTCAATAGAAAAACTTTCATAACAGCAAACACAACTAGTAGCACTAGACGTTGTTTTGAACAAAACCAAAGTCAATAAGTTTCTCCACGGGATAACACATTTATTTGTACATGCGAAAACTTGACGGCCAAAAGTTGTGGGAAAAAAAGACAGATGAAAAAAATATATCCGTCCCGTGCATAAATGAATCGCAGTAGTCCGTGCGTGTACCAGAACTAATTATCTCAAAGATTATATGAGATTATCTGTTCAAAAAATAAATCGATTATCTAAAATTATCTTTAAAAAATTTATTTTCAATAAGTTATTTAAATTGGTCGGAAATGACTATAGCTTTAAATTACTTTTTGAAGAAGAAGGAAAAACGTTTTCAGGTGCTACTGAGTGGCGTACTAATTCAAACTTTCTAGTTTATAACACCAAAAATGTGACCAAAGGCATCCCCACACACACACACACACATAGACACAGATGAGTAATGAAAAAAATCTGTTGTCCACTTAGCTGGTTGGTCGGGCTATTTGAGGGGCTATGGTGATTCGATTGTTTGAATGATAATTGAATCTTATAAACAAGTCATATTCAATTTCCTAATAAAACTCATTGATCGACGTTACATATTAGAATATTTTAAGAGCAGAAGATTCATTATGGCCAGCATTTTAACGTTGGCCATTGGACATAGACCTTCCCAAGATTTGTTGTTGGTGTGTGTGTGTGTGTGTGGGTGTTCGTGTGTGTACGTCTGTATTTGCACACTTGGTCATCAAATAAGATATTTGTCCGCTCCAGTGTTAGGTCTTCTCACCGAAGGCGAGGATATTTGAAAGTTGAAACCTTATAGAGGCTGAGAGCCAATGGATCACTACGAGCATTGACGGCTTAGAAGGAGTCACAGCTTAAGCACTCTCTCTCTCTCTCTCTCTCTCTCTCTCTCTCTCTCTCTCTCTCTCTCTCTCTCTCATATCCTTTAGGTAACAACCAACATCTATTATTTACAACAATATATCATTTTGCCCCTCTCTGAAAAAAAAATGGTAGCGGACGCCCGTGTGTGATTGACTTATTGTTACGAGCTATGCGCATGCGCATGCATGAAAAATGCCTCAGTAGAAAAGACATATTAGCGAAATGTTAGTCTAAATTTAAAATTGCTCCTGAGAATTGAACTTAAACATGAAGACAAGGATGTGAATAAGAGTTAAAAGTTGAGAAACATAGAAAGAAATGCCTAGCTGCTGCAGGGTCAAACTCCACTCCAATGTTTATTCCGACTGAGGACGATTACTGCAACTTTCGTATTGTATATATCTTATTATAATTCACCCAAGGCCTGTCTATCTGTCTGTCTGTCTGTCAGTATGTATGTACTCGCCTACCACAAAAATATGTATGACATTTTCCGTAGGTACGGATTTTATCCCCGGGAAGTGTTTTTAGCAAATTAGTTTCTGAAAAACCACGCCCCGAAATATCTTTTAGGGGGTTTCAATCCAGGCGGTGGGATATTTGCATGATTATTCATCAATGGTAAAAAATAATTTTCGATGACGTAATGAAAGAATATTTTTTATTCTTTTTCTTGACTCAATTCTCAGAGATGAGAACGTGACGTAGACTGCGTTCTTTATTCAGAGAGAGGTAAAAACATTTCTAACATTTCTCAAACTGTGATGTCTATCATTTGCACATGGATGCCTTGAACAGAGTTGTTTTGATGGTGTAAGATTTAGGTACATTTCCCCAAAACATGAAATTAGTCGATCACGAGGAAGGAACTTTTATTCTTCACTTTTTAGGAGTATAAATCAATAAGGAGACATTTCTTCTTTTTCTTTTCTTTTCTTTTCTTGGGGTCTAAATCAAAGAGGGACATTTTTCTCTTTTTCTTTGTTCCTTTTCTTCTTCTGATGGGGTTGGTTCACTTTTAGGGGTAGAAATCGATTGGTACTTTTTTTACTTTTAAGTGACGAAATCTAAAGGATTTTTTTTTTTTTTACTTTTAGAGGTCATAATAAAGGGGGAGATTTTTTTTCCTTTTCAGGTGTTAAAATTGAGGGGTAAATTTATTTTGCTTATGGGGTCAGAATCCAAGGGAATTTTTCTTTACTTATAGGGATCGAAATAGGGAGTCACTTTCAGGGGTCCAGCCTGAAAGGGAATTTTCTTTCCTCTTTTAAGAGGTCAAAATGCAAGGGAAATTTTTGAAAGTTTTTTTCTAAATTTCAAGGGTCAAAATCCTTTTTTTACTTTTGAGTGATACAATTGTGGCGAATTTCTTCTCCATTTTCGGGCAAAAATTGAGGGGGAGGCTTAAATCTTTTTACTTTTAGGGGTCAAAATTGAAGGGGAAGTTTTTTTTCCAATTTTAGCAGTTGGAATCCAAAGGGTCAAAATTGAAGATTGTTTTTCCAATTTTAGAGGACACAATCGCCGAGGGACTTTTATTTTTTCTTTTAATCGAGATAATTCTTTTTCTTTTTTTGGGGTTCCAAAATCGATGATGACTGTCTTTTATTCTCTTTTAGAGGAAATAAAAGTTTTATTTCAATTGTGCCAATCAATGGGGAATGCTTATTTTCATTTTTAGAAGTCAAAATTAAATAGAAATTTTCAAAATCGCGGGGGTAAATCTTTTCTCATTTTCAAGGACCAAATCGAGAGAGAACATTTACTTTCATGTTATAGTGTCGAAATGAATTCTTCTCCCTTATTTACATTAACCCCCAACGCCCTTTTTACTTTTTGAACGATTCATGAACATTAGCCCCACTTTTCAACTTTACACCCTCATTAACAATAGCCCCCTTTTTCTTAACATTACGCCCCTATTTCCAACAATATACGTCTGCTTTTAAACATTCTACCATTTTTATATCAGACCCCTCTTTTTTATCAGGCACTCGTGTTGTTTTTTTTATATTAGTCCTACTTTTTTCTAGCATTAACGTCCGTTTTTAAATCCCCAATGACATTTTTTCTAAATTAACCCCTTTCTCACTGTAGTCCTTTCTTTTTACTCTGGCTCGACCTTTATTATATTAGCCGAACCTCCTATTTCTGTATCAGCCCTCCACCAACTTTTCTAACAATAGTCTCACTTTATTTCTTACAATTTAAGAAATTGGTTCTAAATCATTGTTAAAAACACTAAATTAAACGTTGTTTGATTTTTTTTATTTATCTATTTTTCTATTTCTTTTTTGTACAGCAATTTACTCTGCCACTTAGGTCGGGTGTTTAGTCTAGTATAAAAAAAATTCATACTTATATTTATAGTTATTGTTTGTTAGTTTAGCTCACTTAGTAAGAGATCCAATCATTTTGTCATGATTTCAAATCACAGAAACAGTAATTTTGCATATAGGTTTGTTTTAACTTGACGTGATAGGCCAGCTGGACAGTGTTTACTCAGTTCAATCAGGTGAAGATTATTCAATTTTCTTGTTCATGTTCTTCTTCTCTGTACGGGGGGGGATAGTCAACTCCAACTGAAGTTTGACAAGAGAGAAAGAAAGAGAGAGAGAGACTGCATCAGAAGGAAAGAAGCCAAAATGATGGTAAAATCTTATTGTTGAGGGGAAAAAAGGGGCAAAAACAAGTAGGGAAAATTTTCATAACAAAAAATGAAGAAAGAATGAATGAGTAAGAGAAGAAAAGACAGACCAAAAGCGTGAAAGAAAAAACGGTGAGACGAAAACAGTATCAAAAAGAAAGAAAAATGGGACGAGAAAGAAAAGAAAAGAAGAAGTAAAAAGATTTCTTTTAAGTGTTCGAATCTTATTGGTGAAGAAAAAGGAAAATTGGAGGAATGAACGAGGAAGAAAAAACGTAATGTTGGGGGAAATGTTCAAAAGAAGAAAAAAAGGCTGCCTCAGAAAGAAAGAAAACTGGACGAGAGAGAAAGGAGAGACGAAGGAAAGAGAGAAAGAAAGAAAGAAAAGTAAACGAACAGAAAATAAAACTGAAAAACCTTTCAAGTAAGAAAGAGGAAGAAATGAAGAGAAAGAATAATACTTGAAGTGGAACAAAGAATGAAAAACTGAAAGAAAGAGATTAAGAAATAGGTAATAAAGAAAAAGGTAGAAAAAAAAAGAAGATTCATACAAAACACAAGAATGAGACGCGAATCAAACTATAAAGAGAGAACGCAAATAAAAAAAAGGGGGGGGATCTTCTATTTTCTCCCCCAAAGAAGCAAATCCAAAACCTTGGCACAAAGAACATGTCCGGAACAATTTTTTTCTTCCCAGTACAAGTAACAAATCACATCTTTTTGCAATTCTTTTTACCGTTTTTTAACCACTAAATCCTTTCTCGCAGGGCTGTAATTTTCGGCTACATTTGGGGGATTTATTTTCAATTTAGTCGATAAAATTTGGCCATATGAAGAATAATAAGTTCAGAAAAAAGGTGTACGTTTCTTATTAACAATTAGAATCTTTCTGTATCGCTATTCATTTGTTAAGTAGACTGAATGCGTAAGTATAACAGTTTAGCTATACAGTTAGCTAAAAATTGACGAAATTAGACAATTTTAGCCAGTTTCAGCTATAAATAACAAAGGATACTTGGCAACACATCTTTTACATAATTTTTTTTCAGATGCACTTTTGCAGAGCCCCCCCCCCCCACCTTATCTTTCATGTTCATTTTTCTCCTAATTCAATTTTTAACCCAATTATTTTTTTCATCTTTTTAGTTGAGAGCGTTTTCACAACCTTTGAACTTTACCGTACTTTGAAGTCGTTTTTTGTTTTTTTTTTCTCAAGGCTGCAAATTGAACGTTCAGATATCTGTTCTTGATTTTCAGGGGCAAGTAAGCTGGCTCATCTTGTAAGCAAACGATGAAATATGAAAAAGGGCTCACACAATTTCAAACCTTGGACGTGGGCAAATAAATAACGCTCAAATCTTTAATTTCAAGTTTTTTTCAGGAAATTTAACGCTTTTAATGCTACTATTTTTACAGTTGTTATCTTAATTGTGTTTTCTGTTTATTCGAGACGACCATTGATACGGGGAGACTAGATCATACAGTTACAGCACGAACATCTCCGTAGAAAGTACTGAATGTGCTAACATATTTTCAAGTCGAATACGTGAATGAATAGTTTGGCTTTGAGGATAAAGATTGCTAAGAAAGATTGTCTCATCAATAGGACCATAGGCCTATGTGCAAATTTTCTTTCCAGCCTGAGTAATTGATTTTTAAGGTGAAGCCAGCTTGCCCAAGGCCAACCCCTACCTGTAAATCAAGGGTTAGAATCCTATGGTACTCCGGTACCACAAAGAGGAGCAGGATTCTAAAGTCGCCAGTTTGACAGGAGTGTCCTTCTTCTGGCAAATGCCTGTCTGTGGTTGGATCACAGGGCGTGAATAATAATGGTAGATGCTGAGGTGGGTATAAAGTTCAATCGTCCCTTTGAAGGAGATTCGGACAGTACGGCGGTCTACATTGGCGTTAAAAGTTCACCTGTCTTAGATCGACAGTTAGCAAGCAGGCCTCGCCATCAATACCAGTGACTCCGATCCTTACTACATACTCAAACATTGTTGCCTTGTGTTAGACTGGTTATCGAGTTTTATCACAGCTCATTGAAAATGATATTGATCTTCCCACGGTCACACTCTTGTGACTAATCCAAGCTAAGTTTACTAAACATCGACAAGGTCGTCATTCGTACAGTGATAGTCAACAAGTAGATCATTATGTAAGTTGCGGAACACCTTACCTAATGAATACGCCACTAGCGATTTTGGGGCTTACTAAGCTAAATACAGTGGATATTACCAATTGAAAATCATAATGCATGTGTGTGTCACTTTGCCTGTCTGTGTGCTCGCGCGCGCACAATTATAGCTTTCTCTGCTCTTTTTGTAAAAACGAAAAATTGGCGTAGAGCACACTTCTAAAATCAGGAGGATAGCCGTATACAAGTTGGAGAGGAAAGGCCACCCAAAGACAATATGCTCCTCACGAAGATCCGTATACTGCCATGTTCACCTCATCTAATGTCGTACACCATCTTTTTCTTACTTACCCCACTCTCTTTGTACCCATCCGTCTCCTTAATAGCCGTCTCACTGGTCTACAGGTTTCTGTGCGGAGTTATAAGTAGGGTTTTTTATTTGCTGCTTAGAATAACTCAAAAAATGTAGTATACTATATATTTAAAGCTTACACCAAGACACCAGATCATTGTTGCCAATTTAGATTTGATTTCTCATTTTTTTCCAACTTGGGAAATCACACTTGAATTCGAAAAATTATAAAACAAAACAAAACATGTCGATTGGCAAACACTGTACTTTAAAACATGATATTTTTTTTCAATTTAAATACTGTCAACACTGGACTCACAAATTCGAAAAAACAAATCAAAAAGCATTTTAATTGGCTACTTTGCTACTGAACAAATAAATGATTAAAATTGTACGTTCAATTATATTAAACTTACTGATTTCTTTCCAAAATTGCCTGATTTAAGATTACCCTAGAGTTTTATTGGCTAAGAAATAGATAGCCAATAAATGGCTAGTAGAGCCAGTATATATATATATAGCAAATAAATGGCTAGTTTTGCAACTCTGTTTCAGTAAGGTTCACCTTAGCCATCGAAAGCATACATCAGCTTCTCCCTTCAAGATGGCGCTGTTGCAGCGGCTAGGATTATTAATGAACACCTCTTTCGAGCGTAGGTGAACCCAGTTACCCTTTTCTCTTCTTTTCAGCTAAACTTGTCACTATTCTCGGCTATCATAGATTTTTATCAGCTAAATTGGAAAGAAATAAGGCAGATATAAATGGCTAATTTGGCAACCCTGCTTCAGTGCCGCTCACCTCAGCCATCGAAAGCATACCTCAGTTTCTCTCCGAAAGATGGCGCTGTTGTGGCGACCGAGATTATTAATGAACATCTGTTTTGCACGTACGTGAACCGAGTCACCTTTTTCTTTTCTCCTCAGCTAGACTTATAGATTGTGGTCGTAGGTGACGAACATATTAACCTCTGCTCACACACGTATTTTCCACGGATTGGACAGTCTCCTGCGATGCAATGTATGACTTAACAGCCATAGCAAATGGGGTTCCTTGAACTCTACCTAGACAAGGAGTACCCGTTATCTTTGTTACCGTATATTCTATGCATAAGTCGATCTCGTATATAGGTTTACAATTGATCTATGGTCTCGAAATCATTAATGCATGATATTATTTATGTAAAGGTTGGCCCGGGTTTTTGAGGGACAATTACCACGTGAAAGTCATATTATATAATATTAGTATTACATTAGAATTCTACTTTCAAGTTCAGAAACTTATGCATTGAAGGCATTTAGCATCTTTCCAGTAGTATTTGGTACACATTTCATATGTTCATTAATTATAAAAAGTTACGGTAATCTTTCACTTTTGAAGCCCAGGGTCGCTACCAGTTTTTTCCATCATGTTTGAATTTCAACCTTGCAAAATTATTACCCCAGCAACCAATTTTTGGCTAATTTGGTCTTCAAAACTCGACCTAAACACGATTATATACGGTGATAAAGTTGTAGTTATTATCAAGTAGCATATTACCTGTGGAAAATGCTGGGATTATTCATGTATGGGTCGGTGCTTCTGCTTAAGATCAGAGTATCTTTGCATTCTGTCTAGGATCAAAGAATAGCTCTCTAACCCTCTGCCTAGGATCAGAGTATAGTATATAAATACTCATGGAAAAGTGTTATGCACAAAATATATATACCTATCGATATACATTGTATTTTATACATGTGGATTTTTAGAAGTCTGTCTTTCATCTTATTTCTGTTGGTTTCTGTTTGATTATTTTTATAGAATATGTATAGATTTTTTGGACTGTTATCCTCTTAGTTCTTCTTTAAAACACAACGTGCAGGCCGTTGTACCCTACGGCCTTCTTCAGGTGGATGTCTAGGCATCCCAAACAATCACAACTTTGGACAATAACTTGAAGGAAGCTGTATGGTACAACAACCGAACCGTTGCGTTCAAAAGCTGAACCGAGATAGGGGCAACTGTTGGATTTTAGTATTATATGGGATACACTTCGAATTTTTTAGATGTGGTATTGTCCGTAATACAAATTTTCTACAGATTTTTCTTCATTTGATTTATGTTGCATGTTATTGCAATTTTCCGACTAGGGTATCCCAGTACGTTAGCCGTATGTCACATCAAAGTAAGATAAGTGGTAGAACTCACTGAGTGCTTCACTAGAGTGCCCCAGACTAAGCTAAGCTAAACTTGGCAAATTATCCGACTGGTACCTCACTACGGTAAGATCACTATGTCGGATCAAGCTAAGATCAGTAATTGAACTTACTGAGTACCTCACTACAGTTGCCTTATGATAGACTAAACAAAGCTCCATAAATAATCAAAAACCGCCCACCAAAACTGTCAGCATCACCTTTGTCAACATCAACATAGTTTTCTTCAGTTAGTCTGGTTGTATGCATTTATGTGTTGCGCGGACAGACCGTACCAAGAGCTAAAGGGCTGAAAGTTTTCATTCACTCCTTTTTATGTCCAGAAAAAAAACTTTTTCCTTTTGATTTTCTTTTAAATTCCTCTGGGAATAGACTTTTAGAGAGGTTCGATTTTACAATGTAGGTTTAAGCTAAAGTGGTCCCTTATTTATGTCCAGCAGCATTGACGCTGTTTTTTTTTCAAGATTCAGTGATCACCGCCCAACAAAAAGCGAGAGAAGCAACTTGATCATTGATCACCTTTTATCCAAATTTTTAATTGATCACCCTCAACACAGCATGCTACCAAAAACATTAGTCACTTGGAGGTTTCTATTAAGTGACCAACCGGACCGCCTTCCTTTCTTTATTGCCTTTCTCTTTTCTTTTTCTTTCTTTTTCTTCTATTTTCACCTCTCTTCTCTTTCTTTTTTCCCTCCTCTATTCCATGTTCGCCTTCTTCATTATTCCGGTTTCTCTTTCTTACTTTCTATTCTTTCTTTCTTTCTTCTTGTGTTCTCCTTGTAGAAGGCCTGTTTTTGGCAATTTACCATTCGTTTGATTGCTAAGAAAGACCCGAATTGTAACGGCATTCGCTCAAAGCGACGAAGGCGTTATTCCAAAATGGTGTACTGAGCAGCAGTCGGTGACTTCTGCGAGAAACAATTGCAGACGACAATATTAATTTAACGTCTCGCTTAATGACACCGTCATTTCGGTGTTTAATTTTCTTGAGATTGAAATTGGCACTTGACCGGCTGATGTTTAAAATAAGCCATTCTGTTCTTAATCGATTGTGGTTCCGATTCTGTAGGGAAAGTAAATTAACTTTCGATATCCTGGCTTTGAGCTAGGATTGGGGTGAACCAGTGTTTTCCGAACTTTGCGCCTCAACTATCTCCCCCAAGTATACCATGTACATTTTTACGAATACGAAAAAATGTATGGAAATGCCGGGAGTTGTTTGTTTCTGATCTTAGTGCGGGCTTCCATGTGCAGATTGGCTCAAAAGTCACGAAGAGGTTTAAATCATTTATATCCTTTTAGATTTAAAGTTTTTTTTTCAAAATTGTTTTCACCAAATGAAATACATTAACAAGGAATTTAATCATATGGGAAATTGATTCTTTAAAATGCTCACCATTTTCAACTTCACAGACTCTTGCTTTTTTGATAATATTCTCCATTATATTTCGAAAAAATATATGATTTTCAGTATTGAGGACTGAACGTGGTCTCCCTGTTCGTGGGTGATCGTTAAAGGAGGCTAATTATCGAAAACGCCAGAACAAACGACGAATTACGGACTCAGATTACCATGTCCGAACTATGGTCCTTGGGTTACCATTAAAGATACTCAAAGTAAAATTCAATTATTCTAATATGTCGCCCAGTCGCGTATTTTTCCATGATGAGTTATATAGGATCTTTATATCTGAGGAGAGGAAAAACAAGAAGAATGAAAATAGAAAAATTTTGATTGTTTTAAATCCCTTCGCAGCTTTTGTGCCACTCTGTAGTACGATTAAGGTATTGCTGTTCAAATTAATGTAACAAAGTATAAGCTGAAACAATATATAAAATTATAATAAGAAATTGAACATTAAGTTTTGAACATTACGGAAAATTTTACGTCAGAGCTTCCCAAAACCGTACGTCTCCGATATGTAAGTGTGTTGCAAATTATAATAAGACATTGATTATTTAGTTTTAAACATTACGGAAAATTTGGGAACAAATTGACCGCACCAACAATGAATGTCTGCAATTTCAATTTACTGTTTTTATCATTAGATTCTGTGAGATCTCAACCTTTTATTTAGCTAGATGGAAGGAAAAACGAATGATGAGTAAGTATATCAGCATATTGGTATAAAAGTTTTGTTAATTTACAATTGAAATGTGGAAAATGTATTTATGTTTAATGGAGTAAAGAGCTGATGTGCCACCTGAGTCGAATACATTCCGAGGTGTGCCGTCATACATTAAAATTTGAGAATCACTGACCTATCACAACCAATAAATCGCAGGTATGGGTATTTACGAAGTTCAAATTAGTCTGGCACAAGGCCACAAAAGTAAGATATCCGGTGAAGAACAAAGGAGGAACTCAGTTGGCGAATTGATCAGCGAGACTGCTGAATATCACTTTACGTCAGAGCTTCCCAAAACCGTACGTCACCGATAATATGTAAGTGGGTTGCAAATTGCGTATAATAAGAAACTGTCAACCAGAACTGTCACTAAAGCTGTCAGAATAGAATTCTTCAGTTTTTAAGCTGGTCCGGCCTCCTGGTTGGCTGCGTATGTATCATGCACGCACAGGTCGTACCAATGGGGCTAGAGGGCTGAAATTTCCAACATTTATTCTTTATTATGTTTAGAAAAACGTCCTTTCGTTTTTTTTTTCTTTTAATCCCGCCGCTAAGTAGGTTTTCAGGGTAGGGGAGCTCAGTTTACACAGTAAGTTTATACTAAATTGGTCACCAGTTTGTGCCAGCTTGTTTTTTGAAAATTTAGACTCTTCGGTGATTCAACCAAAGGCTAGAAAAGTAACTTACTCATTGATCACACCTTATTCCAATGTTTTGATTGATCACCCCAACACGGGATACCACCCAAAGACGTTGGTCATGAGACGGTTTCTAATGAATGACTAACTAGACCTGTCTATTCATTTTTTGCATCCGTTAACCAGATATCTCCTAAGATATCAAAAATCTGAAGAGCGCTCTTAATAGTGTTACGCCTAGTGTAAAACAGGCAGACATCGGAAAAGATTATTTGAGGGATGAGGGTCTGGTAACACTCGGAAAAAATTACTTTTTCTGGATCAGTTGAACTGCCAGGGTGACATTATATATTTGGCTTTCCAAACAAAACTTGAGCAATGTGTTACAAAAATACTTTTTAAAACTGTGTTGCCAATGCAAAAGGTTCGGGGAAAAGTGCTCTATGGTTAGCGCCCCAAACTCAGTCCTCTCGGCAAGTCTGACACAAGATCTCAGTAGTGGGGAATCCAATGAGAGATAGGTAAAATAAAATTTAGCGAAACGGTCTTTGGTACGAGTTTGTTAAATATCACTCTCTATGGTCAGGGCCGTAGGCAAATTACTCTTCCTAGCTTAGTTCTGCACAAGGCCACAGTAATGGAGCACTCAATGAAGATCAAACTCACGATTGAAGTAATGGTTATTTGAGTTAAATTGCTAAACATTACTTCACGGTGATGCACCAAATAGTTCTTTAAGCTTAATCTAGCGTAGATTAGCACAAGGCCACTATAATGAGTTATTCGGTTAGATTGAAGATAGATAAATATGAATACTGAGAGAGAATAGAATAAGAGAGAGAGGAGAGTGAGAGAGAGATGTACAAACAGTGATAGAGAGAAAAGAGAGTGATGTACGATATTATACATAGAGAGAAAATTTTCGGACTAGACTGAGAGAGAGAGAGAGAGAGAGAGAGAGTTTTAAAGATAGTCATGTGCAGACTGGGATGAAGTCAGATGGAGAGGTGTGTACAAACTAAAGAAGGAAGAAAGAAAAAACAATGAAAAAAAGAGAACGGGACAGATTACACAGCCACGTCAAGACCATGATGCAGCTGATCGGACATTTACTGTTCGTGCACAACGCAGCCGTAGTCATGGCTCTAGTCAGGAGGAAAGGAGTACTAAACACCTCATGTCGAACTACCGTAGCCACCAAAGGCGGGTATCCTTTTTTATAAGTCCCTTTCCCGGCGATATTGTTTTGGCATAACTACTCCATTAGACACCTCTACAACTGGTTTTTTGTTTGTTTGTTTGTTTGTTTGTTTGTTTTGTTTTGTTTTTTTCGATTTGGGGGAAAAAGTTCTTTCTGGCCTTAGGGGAGTCTTATTTTGACAGGTTTCGAAATGACATCTACATTCTGGAGAATCTAGATGTTTCTAGATTTTTTTCAATCCTATTTTGGATTTTTTCCAGTGGAAAACGCCAGGTATGCCACAAACCGAATTTATTCTGACCACATTTGCTCTTCGATGGAATTTTTTTTTTAGTTCACGTCAAATTTTGACGGTATGATCGTTCTATTATTGAGAGTGATGTCAAGTAATTATTATCATTATTATCATTATAATTATTATTATTATTATTATCATTATTATTATTATTATTATCATTATTATTATTATTATTATTATTATTATTATTATTATTATTATTATTATTTGGAATCTCACACCAGTTGCCTGGTGGTAACCGCTGGAGTTTGAGTGACAGCAAGTCTCCTCAAGTTTCCAGCCCTCCTCTCCTAGTACTCATAGGTCGCAGTAATTCTGCGATTTACAGTTTCACACCGGTTGCCCAGTGGTTATCGCTGAAGGCTGAGTGACAATAAGTCTCCTCAGGTCTTCAGCTAACGTCTCCTCTCTCTTTCGCATATCATGACAGAACTACGATTCGTTGCAGTCCTTATATCTCTAGCACCTTCCTCAGTATCCGTGCAGTTCCCAGTAGTGCTGTGGTCTGTACGGTCTCTATCCTCCCCCTAATCCCGATCTCCTCCAGTCTCTCCCTCAGCGTTTTGGGGACAGTTCCTAGTGCTCCCACTATGACCGGTACTACCCTGGTTTTCATGTTCCACATTTTCTTTAACTCCCTTGCTAGGTCCTGGTATTATTATTATTATTTGCAATGTCACACCGGTTGCCTGGTGGTAACCGCTGGAGGTTGAGTGACAGCAAATCTCCTCAAGTCTCCAGCCCTCCTCTCCTCATTCTCATAGACCACAGTAAATCTGTGGTATACAGTTTGACACCAGTTGCCCGGTGGTCATTGCTGAAGGCTGAGTGACAATAAATCTCCTCAGGTCTTCAACCAACATCTCTTCTCTCCCTCGCCTATCACGCCAGTGCAGTTCTTTACATCTCCGCATCCATTTTCCTTCCTCTGTTGGGCCACTGCTGATATTTAGTGTCGCAGACCTTATATTTCTAGCACTTTCCTCAGTATCTGTGCGGTTCCTACCAGTGCTGTAGCCTGTACAGCCTCAATCCTTCCTTTCATCCTGAGCTCCTCCTATCTCGCTCTCAGTGTCTTTGTTACAGTTCCAAGTGTGCCTATTATTTGTGATACTACCCTGACTTTCATGTTACACATCTTCTTCAGTCCTCTTGCTAGATCTTAGTATTTTTCCAGTTTTTAGCTCTCCTTCCTCTTTACTCTATGGTCTGCAGGCACAGACACGTCTATTATTTGGCAGGTTTTCCTCTTCTTGTCTACGATTACCAAGCCAGGTCTTCTTGCCTGGATGATTTGATCGGTTTGAATGTCAAAGTCCCAGAGCAATTTGTGGTTTCCATTCTCCAGGGTGGTCTCCGGTTTGTGTAGATAGAACATTTCCGTGTGGTTAACTCCCATTCGTTTACTCAGTTCCCAGAGTATCATCGTTGTTACTATCGTGTCTGTGTTTATAGTCCTTCTGGGCTAGTTGACTACATTCACTAGTTATGTAGTTTACGGTCTCATCTCTTTCACCACACAGGCGGCACTTGCTTTTTGTCTGTGTTTTGTTGATTTTTGTTTTGATTTAGTTTATCCTGATGCATTTGTTTTGAGCTTCCATGATGAGCAATTCCGTATCTCTCTTCAGGTTTCCTTTTCGTAGCCATGTCCATGGTCTCTCGTCTGCCACATCCTCTATCAGTATTTTGGATTCTCCGTATGATTTGTTTTTTCCCATTTTTTTCTTGTTTGCTGTGCTGTTCCATTGTTTTCTATTTTTTTCTTGTTCGTTGCACTGCTTCGTGTACTCTTTATGAAGCTTTCACTGTTTGTTTGCACGTACTTTTCTAGATCTACTTTGGCTTTCTGAACCCAGTCCTCTATGCTGATGAGCCCCCTACCACCTTCTTTTCTCTTAACGTATAATCTATCTGTGTCATTTCTGGGGTGTAAGGCTTTATGCATTCCTTGTTCGCCGGTCCATTGATTGGAGTTCTTCCTTTGTCCATCTTAGGAATGGTCCTGTGTATCTTACTACCGATACAGCCCATATGTTCATTCCTTTTATCAGATTCCGGCTGTTTAATTTGGTCTCTAATATATCCTTATCTTCCTAAGTTCCTCTCTTCTTATTTTCTCCTTCATTCCTTCCCGTTTTATTGTGTCACATTCAAGAACTCCCAGGTATTTGTATCAGTCTTGTGCAGTCAGTGCTCTAATCTTCCTGTTGTCTGGAAGTTTGATTCCCTTTGCAATTGCAAGCCTTCTGTTTATTACCATAATTGTACATTTTTCTATTCCGAATTCCATTCCAATATCATCACTGTATTCTTTTACTTTGTTGAATAGTATCCCGAGCTCTCCCGTTTTTTAGCAAATAATTCTATATTGTCCATGTACATTAGGTGGTTGACTTATCCTTTTGTTTTGGAGAAATGGTATCCTTTGCTGTTCTTCAGAATTCTATTGAGTGGTATCATAGTTAGAACAAATAATAGTGGAGACAGTGAGTCTCCCTGGAAGATTTCCCTTTTTATATTTACCTCTGCTAAATTTTCTCCTGTGGCTGTCAAGTCTACTTTCCAGTTTCTCATAGAGTTGACGATGAGTCTCACCACTGGTTCGCTGATCTTGAACATTCTGAAAAATTCGAGCATCCAGCTATGTGGAATCATATCGTACGCTTTTTTGTAGTCTGTCCATCCCATTGCAATGTTCTTCTTCCTTTTTCTTACTTCTTTTAAGATCGTCTGGTCAATGTAAAGTAAGTCATTCGCCCCCTTGGTTCCTTTCCTGCATCTCCATCAGTTGCCTGGTGGTCACAGATGGAGGCTGAGTGACAGCAAGTCTCTTTAGGTCTCCAGCCCTCCTCTCCACATTTTTGCAGACCACAGCAGTGCTGTGGTTTATAATTTCACATCGTTTGCCTAGTGGTTATCGCTGAGGGCTGGGTGACAGTAAGTCTCTCGGGTCTTCAGCTCTCCTTCACCTATCACAGCGGTGTTGTGGTTCGTACCTCCGCCAACATTTTTGTGTGTTTTGGAGGAGAGGTTCTGTTTGATTTTGTTTTTCCTCTCTTGGGCCACTGCTAACAGCTGGGGTCAATTAATATCATTATCATTGATATTATTTTTGCGTCTGCATGTTCACACCAGATGTCTGACGATTATTGCTGAAGACTGAGTGACAGCAAGTCACCAAAAGCTCTCCTCTCAGTATTCCTGCAGTCCATGGACAGTGCCATGCTTTGCAAATTGTAGCTTTGCAATTTATCATCGCTGATCACTGCAGCGCTGTGGTTTGTACTATCCCAACCTTCGACCGATTTTCCAACACTTATGCCCATTCAAGCTTTTAGATCATAATCGTCAACTGGGAGGTCGCAGATTTTTCTCTCTCGTGAAAGCGTTCTTTATCCAGGACGCGTCTAATGAACTCTTCGAAAATTCAACCACATGACACGTGGACAAGCAACCTGAATGAATCAAGAGCTTACTGCGTCCAAGCATCTCTGACGTCAGCAAGCTTGTAACCCATGGCAACAGGAGAGTAGTCGTTAATGGTTTATATTAACTTTTGCAAGGAAGAGGAGAGAGAAGAACAATACATAAATGGAGGGAGGAAGGCAAGATGAAAGAGGCAGACGACTCATAAATGTAAAGATTAAGGAGAGGATGAAATGAAGAGATTTAAAAAGGAGAGATGTAAAATGAGAGAGAGTGGGCCAGGTAGAAGAGAGGGGAGAGAGGGAAGATGGCAGTAAAATAATGAAGTGAAGAGAGAGGGACTTAGGCAAGGGATAAGGAAGAGGGGAAAAAGGAAGACGGAGGGGAGGTGGAAGGGAAGGGGAAGACAACTCGTAAAAGTAAAGATTAAGGAGGGGACGAGAAGAGATTTAGAAATAGGGAAAAGAGAGAGAGAATGGGCGAAGTAGAAGGAAGGAAGGAGAGACAGAGGGGGAAGATGGGAGTAAATAAGGAAGGAAAGAGAGAAGGAAAGGGCTGAGAAAGAAAGGGAGGAAGCATGGAAGGGTTTTGAGAGAGGAAGGAAGGGAATTAGAAAGGAAAGAAGGAGAGAAATAACGAAATAAATAAGAAAGGAAAAGGGTGTAGAAGGAGATAGGGAATGGGGTTAGGTAAGTAGGAAGGAAAGAAGAAAGGAAAGAAATGAAGAGTGGAGGTAGTAAGAAAAAGACTGATGAGTTGCTGAAAAAGCAACGAAGAAAAAATGAAAAATGATAGGCAAACAGAAGAAGGAAAAAAAATGAAAAGAAAGAATGAAAATAAAGGACGTAACAGATTTGATAGTGTAGAAAGCCTGAATAAGAAAGAAATTGAAACCAAAAAGAAAGTAAACTCCACAGGGGATAAAAAGGTTGAATGAGAAAGAATAAATGAATGAATCCATAAGTAAGATTAAACATGAATGGAAATAAGAGAACTTTTTTATGATTGAAAGACTGAATGAGAAAAAGGAAAGAGCCTGAAATGTCAAATGTGATTGCATGCGAAAGGAAAAATAAATATATATCTTGAAAAAGAAGATAAAAAGGAAAATTCCATTAGGACGGACCAATCAATTAATCAAAAAAAGAAAGAAAGACCATGAAAGATTGATAGATGGATAGATAGATATCCGTATCTTGCATAAATCAATCACCATAGCTCGCGTGAGCACCAGAACTAAATATCTAAAGAATCATCTATGGATCTTTTATCAGAAATTACGGAAAAAATAGACATTTTATCAGAAATTATTCAAGAAATATTGGCACAAGATTTGTTAATTCAAAATGACCATAGAGGCCGCAAAAGACACTTTCCAGAAGAAACTTTTTTTTTAAATACATTTTTAAATTCTGCTTAGTGATTTACACATGCAAATATTTGAGATTGTAGTTCCCAAAACGTGCCAAGGAATGCTTACACACACACACATGCTCAAACATAAAAAGACACAGACACTCAAAGGAAGAAGAATATATAGCTTATTTAGCTGGGTCGTCGGAACGTTTGTGGGGCTATGGTAATTGGATAGATAGATCGATAGATAAAGACTGATAGATAGATAGATAAAGACTGATAGATAGATAGATAAAGACTGATAGATAGATAGATAGATAGATAGATAGATAGATAGATAGATAGATAGATATACTCCAAAAGAGAAAGGCGGAAAGATCAATAGATGAACCGTGAATGTTTGGAAGAACTTGACAAAGGAAAACACACATGACAAAGAGTAAATATTTAGTTTATGCATAATAATAGAAAAACATATAATCGGACGTCTCAACATCTTTCCATTTTTTTTTTAGTTGTTTTTGTCCTGAGATAGAGTAAACATGTGTTAGAATCTTAAAAATAACAATTTTTCTGGAATCCTTGGATCAAAATTGTTTGAGAGAATGTGTTTATTTGTCTCTGTGTGTTGTTTACTCCAAAAGTTATGAGATGTTTTATCTTCTTAACGTCCGGGTTCAAGTTCGCACGCGTGGTTATTGATCCCGTTGCACTGATAAAGATCTCCATTTTTTCAGCACTAACACTGCGATATTCTTTTATATATATACATGTATGTAAAAGTCAAAAAACATGATAGGATGAGTTAAAGAATTTTGGACACAAGATGTGAGTTAGAGCTAGGACTAAACAGGAAAGAATGAAAAGACTTTGGACTCTAAAAAAGGGCACAAATGAAGGTAGTATATATATATATATATATATATATATATATATATATATATATATATATATATATATATATATTGTTTTTATCTTTTTTGTAAAGCTATTTACATACGTGAACTACGAAAACATACTAACAAGGATTATTTAACATCAGCAGAATAGCTCATGAAAAGAATTACTAATTTACTGCGTCACAAAAATGACAAAACACTTCTCAACAAATAAATTTCTAACGTTCTTAATTCAGTTTGAAAACAGCATTGACTAGCAAGGTCGAAATATCACCGATAGCAAATTGAATTGAGTTTTATATTAGCTAAAAAGAAAAGTATATATATATATATATATATATATATATATATATATATATATATATATATATATATATATATATATACTTTTCTTATACACAATAGTTAATGCTTCTCTATTCAGGGTTGAGCACACTTCAAGTGAGGTAACTCGTTCATTATAAGCATTATGCAATGCTCTTTCATAGAGCACTCTGGTGGATGGGGGATTTGAGCAAAAAATAGAATATATCGTTTAAATTCAGCCTTACTGACCGTCCAGTTCCGTGGCTCAGCGGTAGGATACCGGCCTCCGGGTCTGAAGCGAAGATTTCAATCGTGGTACTGGTGTGGTACTGGATGGGATAACGGATTGTCTATAGCCACACTGAAGAGTTGTAATACAACGATACAGCTGCCTGTGGATGACACAATCATAGATAGATAGATAGATAGATATATAGATAATACCATGCTACTGAGGATGTCAGTTAATGAATAAATATCGAACAAATGAATGAGCAAAGCTCATACAGTAGTTCCATCACGTTTTCTATAGTCTCAGCAGTCCCTGTCAGGATTGAACACATCCCATCATTACATATTCGGCCCTGGTTTGTGATAGGTGAAATAGACTTAGAGGCAAGAAGCGCCCGAAGTGATGTCACTCGCTTTCAGAAAAGAAGTCTGAAATAAACCCGGAAAGTAAAAGTTAGAAAGATTCATCATCACAGCCAATAGTTGAACTGCTGTTCAGGTAAAATTTGAAGTCATGTAAAAAAAAAATTCCAATGAAGAATAAATATGGTCAGAATAAATCATACTTATGACATCACTTGCGTTTTCCACAAAAAAACATCCAAAATAGGATTAAAAAAACATCTAAATTCTGGAGAATCCAGATATAATTAATAAATCTGCCAAAAGGCCAAAAAGCTTTCTTTCAAAAAAAATCTTTTTTTTCAGTGGAGCCGAGTACTGAAGCAAATTTTCAAGACAAAACGGTGTGGTCAGGAACACTGGAACAACACACGCACATTTTAAAAGGGATAGAACCCTTCGCCACCTTTGGTGGCTACGGTTGTTTAATTGGTAAAAGAAAAAAAAAGTGACGATGCAGAAGGGGTTGAGAGGACCCAGCGAAGGACAAGTAAAGGAAGAAGTATTACGTCTCAGGAATTGGCGAACAAGTATTATTGACTTTTAATATAGCCTTGCATCGTTACCTGGTAAAAAGTCAGACGGATTCACAGAGGGGGTCAACGGGGACTGAAGCAGATGGGCCCACCTGGTGATTTTTCGCTTTGATTGTGAAGTGATGAGAAGAGGCCGAGCGGGGACCTCTTCTGATACCGCTGTTCGCAATTTAATGCATTGACTTCAAATAAAACGGTTTCACATTCCAACACAAACTAGCACACACACACACACACACGTGCACACACACACACACACACACACACACATGAGAGTGGACCATTGTGTTCGTAGCCTGACAATTATTAGCCGGATTTTTATCTGAAATTTTCGTTGCTGTACGATGTTCGATCTATATGATTAGTATTTATCGCTGAATTAGGTGCATTGATAAAGGGAGAGATGATGCTGAATATTGGTTGAATAGAATGAGAGCTTCTTTCATCGTCAGACTATGGACTTATTGATGTACTTACCTACAAAATCTTCAGATCTAAATTGAACAGACTAGAATATTAGATACAAAAGGGTTGGGTTATGAAAACTCAAACGGATAAAACAATAGATGGATAGATTTTAATAGATTTAGATAGATAGATAGATAGATAGATAGATAGATATGAATAGACCAAAATAGATAGATAATGAACAGACTGAGATAGATAGATAATTAACAGATAGATAGATAGATAGAAATAGACTGTGATAGATAGATAAATACGAACAAACTATCATAGATAAATAGATAGCCTAACATTGAGATGGATAGATATGAACAGTTTGTGATAGATAGAGGGAGAAAGAGAGATAGATATGAACTGATTAATAGATAGATATGAACCGACAGTGACAGATAGATAGATTGATAGATAGATAGATAGATACAAAAAAAACTATGATAAATGGATAGATATGAACAGTGTGATAGATAGATAGATAGATAGATAGATAGATAGATAGATATGAGCAGTGTGATAGATAGATAGATAGATAGATAGATATGAACAGACTGTGATATATAGAGAGAGGAAGAGAAATATGAACTGATAGATAGATAGATAGATAGATAGATTGATATGAATAGAGTGATAGATAGATACATATGAAAAGTGTGATAGATAGATATGAACAGTGTGATAGATAGATTGATATGAACAGACAGTGATATAAATGCATATATATATATATATATATATATATATATATATATATATATATATATATAGAATAGACGTATAGATAATTTATTACACATACATTTATGTATGTACGTCTTCCCAAGGGCGCCCTCTTCCAACTCACGCCTCTGTTGGATGAGAAAAGGTTCTCGTATGACGTCATTCTCTTTGCAGCTGCCAACTGAGCTTCTCAGGAATGATTGGATTTGTCCTTTTATTGAAACCTCAAAGACTTCCACCAAAGCATCCGATGACCAGCTGGGTTTAAAGATGCGTTTCTCTCACCAAAATCGCCTGAATGCATCAATACACACAGTTATGGGAATGCAGTTAAGTTCTCACAGATTTGTTTATGTGTACGTATGGATGTAGGTATGTGTGCGTGTATATGTGCGTTTCATTTATACGCTAATGTATCTTGCCTACAAAAAAAATAATGGAATATATGAAATTGGGAACTGTCAAACAAGACTGTCAACATAGGTTTCTTCAGTTTTTAATGTGGTCTGGCTGGCTGACTGCTATGCATGAATGTGTACAGCCAGTAAGATACAACTCGACCGTGTGACTTGGTCGAGTCAACTCTCTTTCAGGCGTGGAAGTTTCTCAACTTTCTTGACCGCCGGACGAGTTGAAAAAAATAAGATCTATCACATTATTTATATGTATTTATAATATGAATAAATTTTTTTGGATATCCGATTGAATCGTTATCAGGGGATGGACTGAGCAGCAATGTTGATGTATAACAGTATGATACCCTTTTCCTTCGCAAAGTTTGTTCACCTAGGAACAGGAGAGATAAAACAATGCAAAAAGAGCCATCCCGTACCATGTATCCTTCTCTATTAGGAATAGGTCAGTCTTCTTCGCATAAGTATTTTGGTTTAGACGATTATGTCGGGACGAATAAACTTTCCGTCTACCTCGACCAGCGGTCGAGTTATTTTTTTGCTTTTTTTTCCTAATTTGCAGGCTGCATGTATGATTATATCTGTTGCGCGTATAGACTTCACCAATGGAGATAGAGGAATGATAATCTAAGCTTTAACTACGTATTACTTCTTGGGGAAAAAATTGGAAAACTTTCGCCTAAAATAAGTTTTTAGGGGTTGTAAAATCTACAAATTAAATTTCTGGTCACATACTTTGTGTCCGGTAGCTTTCACATTTGTTTTTTGTTTTGTTTTTTTGGGGTTTTTTGTTTTTTTTATTTTTGACTTTTAATGATCGTCGCCTATCAAATGACCAGAGACGTAACTGATTAATCAATCACACCTTTTCCGAAATTTTAATTGATCACCCCCAAACATAACATTCTGCCAAAAGAGATTTGTTGCATGACGGTTTCTATTTAGTGACTAACCAGACCTGTTTTATTTATATACCAATGTACCCGTGCTGATGAAATTGATATTTTACTTACTGTTTGTTTTGTCTAGCCGTTTCTACTGGGGTGGCGTTGAAGGGAGAGGAAGTTGGCGGGACGGTGTCACCTTGTTGATACAAAGCCAGTCCTTTCCATAGCAACTGTATAATGAAATGAATTAGACAAAAACATTTCAGTCGTCCATGAACGAAACTTCTATATATTCTGATATTCGAACTTATCGCCATTTTTTTCTTTTTTCATTTGTTTGAGTGTAACAGACAAAAAATAAAAGCACAAATGTAGGTGGCGCATCATTATAATAAATGTGTATATATACGTCTCTCTCTCTCTCTCCCTCTCTCTCTCTATATATATATATATTTATATATATATATATATATATATATATATATATATATATATATATATATATATATATATATGGAAGATTGGTGTGGTTCGCAAAACATAATCCAGGTAAATAGCGTGCAGGGTTGCACGTAATAGCCTGGCTCATTTTCTTTTTGTTTATCATTTAGAATTAAACATGTAAGTAAATAAAAAATTTCATTTTTTTGTCAAGGAACATTCACGTATACTCAAGTTATATAAACAATGACCAAAAGATATTGAAAACACGAAAACTTTTCAAGTATTTCATCGGAAACCAATGAAGGGAAGAATGGAAGCCTTAGACAGAAATCACAAATTGGACATCATTCCTTCGAGCCTTTTCTTTTCCAGTCGGCTCAAAAGACGTTTAACTGCCCGAGGTAGGATCGCTTTGGGAATGTAATCAGGGGGTCAGATGAAACAATGTTATCAAATCATCATCACTAGCAGTAGCCTTTTTCTATCCATCATTGGACATAGATCTTCCCAATAATTCACCAGACCCCTCTATCGTGTGTGTAGCTATGCCAATCATTTCTGAACTTGTTTGTCTCGCCATCTCATTTTCTGTCAGCCTCTATTTTGCATATGTTATCAGGGTATTTACTCTGTCCGTCGTGATATTAAGCACTTGTCTTGCTTTTGTCGCAATATGGCCAGCCCTTAGCTATTTGTGTTTTCTAATAGATTCTATGACGTATCTGACTCATGTTTTTTCCTGTAATAAACTATGTTTCCTTGAGATCCCTCTAGGTGATGTTGGGTATGATTCTCTCGTGTGCATGTTGCATTGTTCTCAGTCTAAGGGTCAATCTTTTGCTTAGGTTCCACATTTCAGCTCCATAGGTGACTATCAGGAGGATACGTTGGTTGTATACCCTTCTTTTTGAGACTAAGGGGATTTTATTGTTTTTGAAAGTAGAGCTTGCTCTCCGGAAAGCTTGCCAACCAAGGGTGATTTTTGGCTTGATTTCTTCTTTTGATGACAATGGAGACTTGCTGTCTTAGGTAGATGTAGCGGTCTACTTTCTCCAGCTCTGTATTTTTGATTTTCGATCCTTGTGTCTTTGTCCTCACCCACTTTGTTGTACATGTCATTCATTTTACTGAAGTTCTAGTGGAGGTCAACTTTCTTGCTTTCTTCATTCAGATCGTCTAGCATTTTTTTTTTTGGAGATCATGAAGGTTTTCAGCAAATCTGAGGCAACTATTGCGATAAAACAGAATGGATTGAGAAGTCAATATACTGTCCCACGACGAGAAGTACAGAATGCGTGCCGTACAAAGCACCAGCGTTTAGAAGCCAGTATCAGAACAATTATTTTTCGTACACTACTAATCGCGTGTACTAGTATGGCGTGCAGTACCAGACTTTCCTGAATATGTGTGAACGTGTTTCTTGAGAGGATATCTTTACCGTAGAGCAGTGGTTAAGACCTTAGTCTTGCAGATTATTGCAGTGTGATCCGTCGTCACTGGCCTTACACTAAATTTTGTTTGATGTAGTAAATCTCATAATAGGCCTCTGGCTGAGGAGCATTCGTTAGTAAGTTATTATTACAGACCACTACTAGAATTCTGGACTGGTTGCTCTTTATTTGTAACCTTGTGCAAAACTAAGATAAGATTCGTGAGCAAAAGGAGATTTGCAACTCGGAACAATGGTTTACATGGTAGTCTTGTAAGCCGTTATCAGTGTGGGTCAGGGGCTTGTGGAAACATTTTATTGAAACGTAGAGATATGACTATTTGTTAGCTCTTCTATATATTGGAAAAAACGGTAACCTTTAATTTATCTGCTGTTATCTCACGAATGGATACAGGGGCTCAATGATACACTGCTTCAAAAGAAAAACAAGAACCATACGTTCACCGGTGCGTCCACCACCTTTGGTAGTTATAGCTGGAGGAGGAAGAAGAGCAAATAGTATTTCTCTTTGTCGATTGATTCTCATACTCACAAAATATTGATATGGAAATATTCTGTAAGTATTTTTTTAATAAAAATCGTAAATGTCCATTTTTGCTAGAGTGAGGTCAGGTAATCTTTGGCGTATTGGGTCATTTTTGGCTTTTTTTTTTCTTTCAATACAAAAAAAAATTTTTTTGACATCATTATCAGCCGGTAAAATCGATGATTTTCCTTTAATCACGTCAAACCTTTACGTTTCTCCATTTGTGTCCCATTTCTGTTGTTTAACATAGCTGGGACCGACCGAAAGACCGATCGAAAAGCGTGTAACAGAGATGTGTGGACGAATCTAAAAATGAATTTTTTTTTTTTTTAAATGTTCTTCAATAACAAGTGACTATCTGCTCAAAACACGGGAAAATCCTTTTAGGAGCTTATTGTCAATATAGGCATGCACTTACAAAATGCTTTGCAACCCTTATGTTGGGAGCTGGAGCCTAGCTTATGATCCTAGACTTGTGACTTTGTGCTACACTAAGCAAAACATAATGAGAGAAAAAATGAGGAATCTCAACGTGAATAAGGAGCTACGCTGGTAGACTGTCACTTGTAGAGAGTTCAATCTCCACTGAGGGCTTGATTTCCAGGTTTCGTGGTGGGGAACCACAAATCATGCCACCACCAGCGGGAACATTGGAATTAAAGATTGGGGGATAAGTAAGTACTTTTTTTTCAGAAAAGAAGCTTTTATATATATATATATATATATATATATATATATATATATATATATATATATATATATATATATATATATATATATATATAGTAGATTGTGGATTGTGGATTCGCTACACAAACTAGCTCATGTTTTAGCCCTCTTAGGGCCTCACCAGCCTGATTTGTACCACATATACTGTGTGTGCATATATATATATATATATATATATATATATATATATATATATATATATCACGTAAAACATTGACCAACCAGCCTTAAATTCAAAGTGTTTTACCTCTTTGTAAAATTGTATGTACACTCATACACTTGAGACACCCTGTACATGCAGGTGGGAAGATGTCGTGTTATACCGATGTCTTTCCAACCATTACTAATGATGATTATTGTTGGCATCCATTAAGCGGCTTGATTTCCAGGTTTTGTGATGGGGAGCCACAAATCATGCCATAACTAACGGAAGTATTGTCCGCAAATGATGGTTGACACAGGAAGCTACAGTGATCTGTCCCTGACCTATTCATTCGACATCCTTTCACTTCGTACCCTGGATTTCGAGTGGGCACCTTGACTCAATAGTGTCCAATATCTTCTCCTCAGTTGTCTTGGGTTCCCAGGTTTCGGAGCTACAAAGTATAGTGAGAACCATATTTGATCTATATAGGGTAGCGTAAAAGTCACTCCCCATTCCGAAACCTTTTTTTTTGATAAAAAAGTAAAGACATTTCCATTTCGATATATAATGCTCCTCTCTTCAGGGTTGAGCACTCTTTAAGTGAGGTTACTCATCCAATGTAAGCTTATGCAATGCTCTTGCATAGGAATAGAGCACTCTGTAGATGGGGAATTTCTGCGTAAATAAATGTATCGCTTAAATTCAGCCTTACTTACTGACCGTCCAGTTCTGTAGCCCCGGTGTAGGATATCGGTCTCCGGGTCTGAAGCGAAGGTTTCGATCCTGCCTCGCGATACTGGAAAGTCTATAGCTACACGGAAGAGATGTAATACGGTTGTCTGTGGATGACACAATAATATATATATATATATATATATATATATATATATATATATATTTGACCTTGGGAATTAGAACTGTCACGTCTATTAAAAGATAACTCCCAAATGAGTATAACGGCCGGTTGCATGCGTCAGATCAGGGATCCTTGCAAGTCTCGTTGAAACCAGTTTGGTTTTTTTTTATTCCTACAAGTTTTTATGATTACCCACTTAGCAGGCTGCAAACTTAATCACACAGCTTTGGGTGTGCTATATACGCTTGGAACTTTGTCCTCATGAACAGTTTTTCATATCTTCACTCATACCAGGAATCGAATCCAGGACCTTCTTCGTGTAGTGCAGACGTTTTAACCATTACACTGCCTGATTCCCTTGGAATTAATGTTTAGCAATAGTGGAATATAACATTCCACAAATGCCTAACATTTTCCAGCATGGCAGATTAATATACCGTGGAGCAGAAATTAACTGGCTGTCATGTTCACCAGATTTGACCTCTCCTGATTTTCCCTTAGGGGTTAAGTTTAAATAAGCTCCCAAATATTCCTGTAACTGAAGAATGATATTTGACCAGAAATAGAGGTAAGGGACCGGATACATTATGAACCAGTGGCTGTCGCCAAAATAGTAAGTCGTGGTTGCGGCTAACTAGAAATCGATTTTTTCTTCTTCTTTGTTCTTTGAAAGCTTAGCCAGATTAGAGTGTTGCCGGATTAAATTGGTTGCAGGATCAAAGGGGTTGATGGATTAAAGTATTTCCTTATCAAATGGATCGTTGGATTAAAGAGGTTGTTGCAGAGTTAACTCCTACGGGACCACGATTGTCAGTAAGTGTAAATTAAACCAGCGTAAAAATAGAACGAAAACTTGAAGACAAGATCTACGAAATGAAGGCCAAGTCGAAGGACAAAAAATATGTTATACGGCGAAGGGGAAAAATGGATTTCCGGGTAACGTGATTTACAATAAAACTGGATAGTTCGGTGTTATTTCAAAGGTCCCAAATGAATATATCTAAAAAGGAAATTTATTTGCTTTCTGATAAAAGAAAAAAGAAAAGAAATTATTCATGTTTTAGAAGTCTTCTGTGCCACTCTGTCGGACATCAATTTGTTTCTGATGGAAAATTTCTAACATATTTCGCTCGGCAGGTTCAATGCTGTTGTTGTCGTTCCTATCCGGAATTTCAATTGGTGGTCGGGGTCATAATGTTGCTTATGGAACCGTCGACGTAGGTGACTTTCTCTACTTCCACAACCTGCTTCTGATCTTCTGATCTTGAAGCAATGTGGACAGAGGTCACCATTCGGGAGATTACCACAACACAATCTTGTGAAGACCTATTTGATATATGAAGAACTCAATTACATACATGTGCACAAACAGGCACACGAATACGCATATATATAAATATATATATATATATATATATGTATATATATATATATATATATATATATATATATATATATATGTATATATATATATATGTGTGTGTGTGTGTGTACTATATATATATATGTACTAAAAAAGTACGTTTTCAAAATTTGCAAATATATATACGTATAAAATATATGTATATATATATGTATGAATATAAACTATATATTTTTATCTATAAATCAATGTATATAATATATAAATATTATATATATATACTTAAAAATACGTTTTTAAAATTTGCAAATATATATGTATATATAAAATATATGTTTGTACGTAAACATATGAATATGAAATATATATTTTATCT
Source organism: Thysanoteuthis rhombus (assembly GCA_963457665.1). Lineage (NCBI taxonomy): Eukaryota > Metazoa > Mollusca > Cephalopoda > Oegopsida > Thysanoteuthidae > Thysanoteuthis > Thysanoteuthis major. The sequence continues at coordinate 38,033,539 of OY735230.1, forward strand.
ACATATCAATGTTTCTAATATATATAGAGAGATATATATTTATTTATATATATATATATGTATAAAATTTATCTTTAAATATATATATATATATATGTGTGTGTGTGTGTGTGTGCGTGTGATAGAGAGAGAGAGCTAGAGAGTGTGTGGGTGTACATAGACGATTCGATGCTTACAGTATCTCTGAGTTCCATGCCAATGGGTACAATCGTCAGACCGTCCGACAATTGTACTCACTGACACGAAACTCAGAGTCACTGCGAAGCACTGCTTTTTCTATGTATACCAATTTACATATCCTCTAGATCCGATATCGAGCACTCTTCATTCGTATAATTAAGATTATATATATATATATATATATATATATATATATATATATATATATATATCGTATCAGAGATTCGATGTTTATAAAAAAAAATACCGAAAACATGCAAATGCAAGTTGACACGGCATAATGTCACTGCACCACATTTTATTTTCCCTTCTCTCTTTTATTTGAATTCAAATGTCTTAAATTTCAATGTCTGACCAATTCACGATGATAAAGTCAACTCGAGGAGTTTGACAACGAAACTCCCCCTTAAACAAGTAACAGAACTGAAATTCTAAAAGAGACTTGAAAAAAAAATTTAAAGTTTTCTGATCTTCATTCCGGTCCTTCACAAAATTTGAACAGAAAATTCTTATAGCGAAATCAGAAATTAAGAGTAAGCCTTCGCCGAATATATTCTCTAGTTCCCCCTGAAGAAATATATCCTTTTGCTACCCCCTGAAAAAGGGGGCAGTGAATGCCAATGGCACATGTGTGTGTGTGTGAGCGAAGCTCTAACCTTTTATCTACAAACTTCAAGGCCTCCTACTGTTTTCTGCAGCTGTCTGTCTTACTACGACAAAATGAGTGATAGTATTCTCCTCTAGATCACATCACACCGTACGCTGGGTCATAACTATTTACAGAGGCATTAACTAAATACTTTGGGTCGTAGAGGCCTGGCTCCTCTAAGGGTTCCCTCGAACCTCAGATTTGGAGACGACATCGCCCTTTTTGCAGAGAACCTACACGACCTCCAACTAATGATAGATGAACTAAATGAAGAGAGTAAGAAAGTCGGCCTACACAAGAACTTCAGCAAGAGGATGATCATGTGCAACAACCACATCGGAGATAAAAATACTATGATCAAAATCGAGGACACAGAACTGGAGAAAGTAGATCACTACATCTACCTGGGACAACGAATCTCCATGAGACCCTCAAAAGAAGAAGAAATCAAGCGAAGAATCACACTAGGGTGGCAAGCCTTTGGCAGAGCAAGCTTAACTCTCAAAAATAAGAAGATCCCATTAGTCCTAAAGAAAGGCTGTATAACCAATGCATCCTCCCAATAGTCACTCATGGAGCTGAAACATGGAACCTAACACAGAGACATATCCGCAAATTGAGAACCATACAAGGTGCACATGAAATAATTATGCTGGGCCTCACTTGGAGAGACCACAAGACAGCACAGTACATCTGAGGAAAGACAAGAGTTAGGGACATCATAGAATACATTAAAAATCTCAAATGGCGGTGGGCTGGCCATGTTGCAATAATGGCGGTCAACCGATGGACATCGCGACTCACAACATGGATCCTCCGAGATCACATGAGCAACCAAGGCCGGCAGAATATTAGATAGAGAAATGAGCTAGACAAATTCAGAAAAAACTGGCTCCACGACGTCCATGATAGAGAGGTGTGGCGAATCCCGGGGAAGGTCCATGTCTAACGACGGATGCTAAAAGACTGATGATGATGATGATGATGAAGAAAAACGAAATTTTTCCATGAAACGACATGCTCTACCATTTAATCGGTGAGAGACAACCCAAAAGACCGAATTATTATTTGTGCAATTCATGTACATACAAATATAGAAATTTAATGGATAAACAGAAATTGAATGACCGTAGCCATCAAAGATGAAGAAAGATAATATATTTTTATATATGCGTGTGTTTGTGTGTTCGTTTGTGTGTCTGTTTATGTGTTCGGGTGTTCAAGGGCTCTTGGCCAGATCGTTTTGTCTACTTGGAAACTTCTCCACAAGACCCCTCCTAAAAATATTTTTTGGGATTCGGAGGAAAACAAACTAGGGAAGGGTATTTCGGCGTGTTTATTCATAACATCTGAATTTTCTAAAATGTAGATATTTTTTACTCTATTTTAGATGTTTTCCTATGGAATCCACACAGTGATGTCATGAATAGAATGTATTCTGACCATATTTATTCTTTAATGGAATTCTTTTTTTTTTTTTTTTTTTGATGACTTCAAATTTTGATACTATGGTCGTTCATCTATTGACTGTAATGGCGCGTTTATGACGCTTTTGGGAGCACTCTTCCATTGGAGGTGTCCGGGTAGTATTTCAAAAAGCCCCAACTGCCCCCCTCAGCTACGCCCCGCCAGTTCACACATGCACAGTTCACTTCATTTTCCCTTTTTATGTTTCTTTCTACAAGGAAACCCACTTTCATCTCTGAGCGAAGCATCAACATAAAATGAAGACTCTTAACGTTTCACGCCGCGGTCCTTCTAGTCGTGCCTTTTGTCGTCTGCTTGTGACTTCGGTATTCAAAATGGCTACTCGAAAGTAATTATTAACGGCGATCATAGACAATTTTCTATAATGACTCATTTATGGTTGAATACCATGAACAAATATAACACTTATAAATAGCTAACACCCATTTAATTGATGAAAATAAATATACATTATCATTTTCTCTCTATAATTATATACGTATGTATGTGTGTGTTTAGTGGTGATTATGTGTGCTATCTTCTTTTTCTAGATTCTATATATAAATATATCGGTGTGTGTGTACGCACGTATACCAATAAATCGCCTGACTATTAGGACAAATTTATTTTGCATAATGATATTTATTTTTTCCAAATAATCTACTTTACCAATGCAATTGATCCAACAATGTTGCATTGTATGTAAGTTAATACTTTACGAGTGTTTACAATCGCACGCCTTTCTTTTATGCAGTAATATATCTACCCTTTGAGAATTATTAGTTTTGATCTTTTTTTTTCAACTGTGCCGTAAGTCGGCAGTTCTTAGAATGACCGAGAGGTTTTGTCAAGACCAGATTCAAATAAGTTAACAGCGTTTGCAAGTAATTAGTTGACCCGAATAGAGAGTGAATGAATAGAGATAGTCAGCTAACTTTCTTACGCTATTCTTGAGATGAATTGATACGAAAAAGTACAAGAAAGAAAATTTCAGGTCTGACTTATTACAATAATGAAGTCCACTCTGTAGGAGTTCAACAAAACGAGAGAAGAAAGAGGGAGAAAATGAAAGATATATATATTTATAACTTCTTGATTTTACAACGAATTATATTGCATTCAGTACGAGGCTTTTTGTTTTATTTTTGACGCGATAGTTATTTCCTTTTTATTTCGGATGATTTGACTGGGATCAACTTGAAAGCACAACTGGGAAGAAAGTTATGAATTGCTGTTAGAAACTGCATAAACAACGTCGCAATTTCTGATCAGAATATGTTCTTTTTTCTTGTTAAAAATATACCTCAACCTCTTTACACGTATACAGGGACATATAGATAGGTATGAACTTACTATGATCGAGAGAAAGGGGGAGAGATACACCCTTAGAAACCTAGAGAAATGACCTCTCTCTCTCTCTCTTTCTCTTACTCTCCCTTTCTCCTTCTCTCTCTCTCTCTCTCTCTCTTCAAAATCAATCTATTGGAAGAAAAATCACAGAAACAAACAGAATGCCATATGGCACAGGGTTTTCAAAATTGATTTTTAGACGACATCAAAATCACTTCTGTTACTGGGCGTGGTTCGATCGTTGATTTAACATAGCAACGCCGATCCAACAGCTTTTTCAAACAATCCAATCTCTTCTTCTCATCGTTGATATATACATACATAGAAAATATACATATATATATATATATATATATATATATATATATATATGTATGTGTGTGTGTGTGTGTGTACAAACATATTAATGAACGACCGTAGCCATCAAGGATGGTGAAAGGTCTTATCCTTTTTCATACATGCATGCGCTTGTGTTTTTCTTTATGCGTTTTATGCATTTGTATGTTGTAGCGGTCCAGGCCATAAAGTTTTGTCTACAGACTGGAAAATTGATATCAGTATCCCTACTGAAAATGTTTTCTCCTGAATGTAGTTGTTTCTGAATGTTTTAACTCTATTTTAAATGTTTTCCAGTCGGAAGCGCCAGTAAAGTCATAAATAGTATTTATTCTGAGCATATTTATTCTTCAATGGAATTTTTTATTTCACATAACTTCAAATTTTAATGCTACAGTTGGTCATATATATATATATATATATATATATATATATATATATATATATATATATATATATATACGGCTTCATCAGAAATAATG
>OY735230.1:38043002-38073002 GCA_963457665.1 Thysanoteuthis rhombus
TCGTTTGATCCACCATTATTACCTCCCTTTATTCAGATTTTCTTCCATCAGCCTCGAATTCAATCTCACTTTTTTTCTTCTTTTTCCTACTTCTTGATCGTTAAATTTTTTCTCTTCCAACCCTCTTGTATTTACGTATTTTTTTCTTGATCAAAACGTCTTTTAATTTCCCCATCTGCTCTCATTTTTATTGGGTTTTTTTAATCTTCTTTACTGGTAGCTATATTTCTTCCTTTTTTTTCATCCTAGGCCAGCGTTTAGAGAGTTGATTAAAAAAAAACAATACCAAAGGGTTTGATCTTCTATGGATTCATTACAAATGAGATAGATAGATAGATAGATAGATAGATAGATAGATAGATAGATAGATAGATAGATAGAAAGAAAGAAAGAAAGAAAAAAAGAAAGAAAGATAGATAGATAGATAGATAGATAGATAGACATGAATAATCTGAGGCTTATAGATAGATAAATATATAGAAACTGAGTAAACATAACCAAAACGAGCACTACAGCCCTGTAGTAGAGTACTCGTCTCCATTTTCACAGTTCATGGTTCAATCCACCACTGAGTCATACCAAACACTTTTAAAAATGGTATGCAATGCTTCTCAGCTAAACACCCAACATAGTTCCGACTGGCCTGATAAGCTGGTGGTATATCCTACTACCAATTTGTGTTTCATTCAACATGTATGCCCTTAGGGAGAGCATGAATTCCCCATTTATGGATAAAATAGCACGGGAGACTGGGCTCTCTAGCAATAGTTGGCAACCAGTTTAGGAGATGGAAAACTCTGATTCCAAGGCAGTGGATGGAGCCCCATCAAGATGGCTGGATGCCTTAGTTCGTTCCAACAGCTCCTGTTGCCAAACGTCTCACTTCGCTTTCTTTTGGAATGAGATCGAGGGTGAGGGTTCTATTGACTGGACATCCTATGGTCCCCATGCGCTTAGCCCTGGCTTGCACCCTGGAGAGGTCATATCAGTGTCGTTCAATAGTCTACCGAGACAGGGGGAAGCCTTCTTCGATCAGATACTGAACAGAAAGCATTTATTGGAGGGGGATCGATTGATACCGATTAACATAGCCCAGTAGCAGAGTTCTCGGTCCGGTTCAGTTGGTCGTAGGTTCAATCCACGGCTGGGTCATACCAAAAACTTTTAAAATGATACTCAATGACAGTCCGCTAAACAGTCAGCAAAGAGTAGAATTTCGGCATCTTGAGAAGGGGATGGGCTCTGTCAGGATATATCGCCCAATACACACCAATGATTGGTGTCCCAACGACGCACTCTGCTCTGAGCAACAGAACTATGGACGATGAACTTTGGATCGATAAATATCTGAAAATCTGATTGGAGAGATCGATTGACAGATGATTCTTTAGTCGATATATTGATAGACTGGACTGGTTAGTCACTCAATAGAAATCGTCAAGTGACCAACGTCTTTTGTCAGCATGTTGCGTTGGGATGATCAATTAGAAAAAAATGGAACGAGGTTGACCAATAGATAAGATACTTCTCTCGCATTTCATTGGGGATTGATCACTGAAAATGTCTGAATTTTCAAAAAAAAAATTTTTTAACTAGCAGACACAAACTAAGTGATCCATTCAACATCAACTTATATCGCAAATTGAACCCCCTACTCAAAACCTATAGGGAGAATCAAAAATCAAAAAAGGTCTTTGTAGATTTGATGAGGGATAAATGTTTGAAATTTCAGCCCTCTAGCTGCATCGGCGCAACATGTACGCACGATATATATATATATATATATATATATATATATATATATATATATATATATATATATATATATATAGCCAGCCAGACCAACTTGAAATTTTAAGAAAGCTGCATAGATAGTTTTGGTCAAAGGTTCGTAATAACTACTTTTCTTTCCGATCAGTACATCGGGTTCTATTATAAACTGATGAATCGATGAAATCATTGATATCAGATCAATATTTTTTTATCAACTGTGCCTTTCCATTCATCTCACAGATGGTAAGGGATACTCATCTCAACACCTAGTTTCCACCTTCTTCGACGTAGCTCTTCATCTATTGTATGCACTCTGGCTCAGCAGATGTACTTTTCGTAAAAGGTTGCAGCAAAATTCGGCTCGTGTGATTTCCAAATGCCCCGAAAGTTTGGGTAGCGTAGTTATATTTCTAGTTTCAAAATGACCGCTACTCCAGTTGTAGAGTGGCAAGCGTTGATAGCGAATTTAAAATCAAAGAAGCAGACGACAGTTACCCTAGCACTAACCCTGAGACTAACACTAAAAATACTAACACTAATTCTAAGAATATCAACCCTAGCAGTAACCCTCGAAATCTTAACCCTAAAAACAGTAACCCTACAGCTGGAGCGGTGGTCATTTTGAAACAAGAAAGATAACAATAGCCCGCTTCCTAACCATTATTCATATTTCAATATTATCAGTTTTATCTCGATTCTAGTTTCTTTTCATCTCTACTCAGACCGTCATTCTACGACTGTTAGTAAATGTTGGGGGTCAGAAAATAAAAAATAATCATTAGGTGGGGCTTGAACTCGCACCCTTTAATCCCGAGAAGCCTGTCTACGTACGGTAGCTACTCTAGTTTAAGCTACAATAGCTTTTACCCATGACAGAAGACTGATGATTTGAGTTGTTGCGATGAAAAGCAACTGAAATTTAGATGGAAGAAATTCTAGTTAAAATCAACTGTTTATCTTTGTTTATCTAGGGCTGAAAAATGTTTGCTATAAAACGAAAAACTACATTTCCAGCCTTAGAATTTGTTAAAGTCACGATCATAAAGACAAACGTTGGACAGCCTAATACTTTTAACCCTTTGGATATCATACATCTTGGTATCAAAATATAGACGATTCTTAGGACAGATCATCTATCATCATGATCGAAGATGCCTGCATTAGGAAACTGACCTCAGCTAATTTGTGCAAAATCTTCCCTCTCCTTCTGCTAATAAGGTCCGCATAACAGGAAATTGATTGGCTCAGCCACACGGCACCAACAACCTCTTCCATTATATTCCTTCATCAGATCAACCTAAATTGGGCAAATAAAAAAAAAACAGGATTGGCAGGTGGACCCGTGCTGGCGAGAATTTCGCAAGATTGAAATAATTTGGAACTAACGCTGAGGTAATGTGAGTATTTGGGGTTACAGGTAGGGAAATTGGATTTTGGTCTCCACTTCGCCCTGCTAATTTGCCTTGGAGCTAACGTCAGTTATGTCTCGTTTTTCATCAGGTACTTCTTGGGTATATTTTCCATTCTGTCTATTATGCTCTGAGGCAAAATGACGTGATGTTGGGGAAAGCTGTCATCAATAACTATGAATCGAGTACCGACACCACAGCAAGTGTCGTTAGTCCTAATTAGGATAAAATATATTCTCTCAGACTGGTATTGTACATAGAATGAGCATACGAATGCTCTGGGTGCTACAAGGGCTAAGAGATTATGTAGTGTCGATCTTCTTAGAGAGGAAAATATGCTTGTCTTGAAACTCATCATCTGAAAACGGGGATCTTAATGACTACAAGCTCTGGATGGCTACATACAACTGTCTCGACTGTCAAGCGTGCCTGTAAATAATTAATAATTCTTTTGATAAATCATTATGTATCAGCAGCAGCAGCAGCAGCAGCAGCCGTTATCACTTCACTACTAGATAAAGGCCTTTTCCATTTCATGTCTCTCCATCCTGTGTCTGGTCTTTTCTCGCTGCGTTTACTGCCCTACGGACACCAATCGGTTTGCCTAATCCGTTGACCCTTCTTCTGGCGGATGTGCCCGGTCGATCCCAGTTATTTCTCAATCATTTGTAATCTATCTTTCACCCTGGTCTTATTTCGAATCGGTCTTGATCTTTGTTCTATCACTAAGAGTTATTTTTTTCGATTGCTCTCTGTGCAATTTTGTTTTCAATTGGTTTTGCAAGTTCCAAGGATTAATACTGTACACCATAACTGGTATTATGCATTGATTGCATCAATTTATGTTTCAACTATTTTTTAAGTACATATACGTACACAAACGTACATTGACATTACACACACACACACACACACACACACACACACACATATATATATATATATATATATATATATATATATATATATATATATATATATATATATATATGAAGTTCAAACCCAAATTTCAGGGGATTTGAACAGATGATAAATTCTTCTAACATCAGGTTTCCACTGTCTCCTTTTGAGTATTACCAATCAGATCATACACGCTCGTATTCCTCCCAATAGGTAGCGGTAAATTTTCTGTACTACAATTGATTCAAACGAGATGTTCAAATTCTCGAAGTTTGGGCTAAGACATCCACCTTCTCTCACTCTCTATCTCTTACTTCATACGAGTGTTTCTAAGATTGTGCGTGTATGTATGTGTTTGTGAGTGTGTTTGTGTACATGTGCACACACATGCACACACACACACACAGACACACACACATGCACACACACACACACATACACACACACACACACACACACATATATATATATAACGTGTGTGCAAAAGTTAATGAAATCTTTCTCTAAACCAGAGACTATATGAAATACAATCTAGACTATAATTTGGAAAATCAGTTTTCTCTTGGGAACTTTTGCACATATTTAATAAATACACACACACACACACACATATATATATGTATATATATATATATGTGTGTGTGTGTTTGTGTTTGTCTGTCTGTTTGAATGTGTGTGTGTGTGTGTATGTGTGTGTGTGACATACAATACCTAACGGCCATTATTTATTAAAATTACGTTTTATTCCTTCCATTCTTTTTTTCTCTTCTTCCTGATCGCTTCCCAATTCTCGTCTGTTTGCAACAAATACCAAGTCTCACGTGCTTTCATCGTTAATCTCGTCTATTGAATGTGTTTCAATCAACTGGGGACGTTTTAAGCCGCCATTATTGGCTTCCGGTCTCTGACAGCCATTTTCAGTCTTGATTTAGTCTTTTTCTTTTCTTTTTCTTTTTTTTTTTTTGTCTGACGGTCAAGTTGGGCGGTTTCAATATTGGTTTTAAAGTAATTGATATTTAAAAAATCGAATGAGCAAACTAATTTTACAGGAAAAGAGAGAGTGCAAGTTTGAGATAGAATGAACACAAAAGTCTCAAATTGTCAGCGAAAGAAAGTGACTGAGGGAGAAAAGTTTTAAAAGAAAGAAAGAAAGAAAAAAAATGATTAAAAAAATTGTGGAAAAGATAAATAATGCATTGAAAAGAGTAAAAAGTAGAAGAAAGAAAAAAGACAAAGCCTTAGGAGAAAAGAAAGAAAGAAAGAAAGAAAGAAAGAGAGAAAGAAAGAAAGAAAGAAAGAATGAGTTTTTAAAAAGAGTACGGAAATCTTAAATTTAGTAAGAAACATGAAACCAGTGTAAGAAAGGAAGAAAGAAAGAAAGAAAGAGAGAAAAAAGTAAGAAATAAAGATAACAAAGAAAAACATTGAAAAAGATCAATAATATCTAGAAAAAAGAAAAAAGGTAGAAGAAGAAGAAGAAGAAGAAGAAGAAGAAGAAGAAGAAGAAGAAGAAGAAGACGAAGAAGAAGAAGGAGAAGAAGAAGAAGAAGAAGAAGAAGAAGAAGAAGAAGAAGAAGAAGAAGAAGAGACCAAAAAGTAGAAAGAAAGGGAGGAAGAACAGAAGGGTGGAAGGAAAAATTAAAGATAGAAAGCAAGAAAGATTAAGAGTAGCATAGAAAGAAAGAAACATGGATAAGAAAGAAGGCGTAAACGATCAAATAGGAGGAAAAAGAAATATTCAATAAGAAAGAAAGGAATGAAAAACCATGAAGAAGAATGATGTCAAGAGATGAGAAAAAAGTAGGAGAGAAAAAACAAAACAGAAATAGGAAAACAGGTTTGCTCAGTGACCCAATATTAAGCGTCAAGATACCAATGCCTTTTGCCAATCTGACGTATTAGGGATGATCAATTAAAAAATGTTTTTAAAAAAGGAGCGTGAGCAATGATTTAGTTGCTTCTCTCGCCTTTTATCCATTATCATCATCATTCTGTTTGCATCTGTCTTTGGGAATGGACATTCCACAAGATTGGAAGGACCTCACTAACATGGGCATTGTTGAGCCAGTATTTTCTGAATTTATGTAGCTCGTCACGCCATCTTACTTTCTGTCCGCCACAGCCTCACACCTGATCTCTAGGGATCCACGTTGTGAGACGTGATGTCCAGCAGCTGTCTGACATTCTTGCAGAATGTCCAGCCCGTTGCCATCTGAGTTTTCTAACAGTTTCTATGATGTCTCGGACTCATGTCTTTCATCTGATATACTGTAATGTCTTATGATCTCTCCATGCAAGGTTGAGAATGATTCTCCCATGTGCACATTGCGTGGTTCTCGGTTCTCAGCTTAAATCTTTTGGTTAGGTTCCATGTTTCAGCTCCATATGTGATCATCGGTAGGATTCATTGGTTGTATACCCCTCTTTGTAGGACTAATGGGATTTTCTCGTACTAATAAGTCGGGCTTGCTCTACCGTAATTTCATCATCCAAGAGTGATTTTTTGTTTGATTCCTTCTTCTTTAGATAACTTTATGGAGACTCGCTTTCCTAAGTATATGTTGTGGTCTACTTTCTTCAGCTCTGCATTTTCGCATTTCGATCCTTGTGTCTTTGTCCTCAACATGTTGTAAATGACATTTGTTTTGCAGAAGTTCATGTGGAGGCCAACTTTCTTGCTTGCTTCATTTGGTTCCTCTAACGTTATTTGGAGATCATGAAGGTTCTTAGCATAGAGGACGGTATCGTCAGCAAATCTGAGGTTACTTCGGTATTCTCTGTCTATCCTGATTCCTTCGTGTTCCCATTCTAAGTTTCAGAATATCATCTGAAGGCAGGCTGTGAAGAGTTTATCATCATCATCATCATCATCATCATTATCATCATTCTTTTAATGTACGTCATTGGACATAGACCTCCCCCAGGATTGGCCACAATTCTCTATGATGGGCGTCGCAGAGCCAGTATTTCCTGAATTTGTCAAGTTCATCTCTCCATCTTGTATTCTTTCGGCCTTGGTTTCTTGTGTGATCTCTGGGGATCCATGTTGAGAGACGTGATGTCGATCGGTTGTCTTTCATTCTTGCAACATAGCCTGCCCATTGCCATTTGAGGTTTTTAATAGTTTCTATGATGTCACGAACACCTGTTTTCTTCCTTATATACTGAGCTGTCTTGTGATCTCTCCATGTAAGGTTGAGCACGATTCTCTCATGCGCACGTTGCATACTTCTCAGTTTGTAGGTCTGTCTTTTGGTTAGGTTCCATGTTTCAGCTCCACCGAAGCCTCGATAACTTAAAAAGTATGAATTTTCGAAAGGAAAAAAAACAAGCATGAATACTGCCGGACTTTAAAAAAGGGATCAATTTAGCGTGAACCTACATCGCAAATTGAAGCCCCCCTACACGCTCACCCACATACTTACATGCACCGAAAAACTTTTTTGAGGTGGAAGGGGGTCATAAGAAACTTTTTTTTTCTCAGCGTGATAAAGAGTAAATATTTAGGTTCTTATCTCTTTAGCTCCATAACTACAGCCTGTACACGTATTACACACATAGATAGATAGACGGACAGACAGACCAGCATAAAAACTGTTTCTTAAAAGTAAGAAAGAAAGAAAGGAAGAATTAGTTCACCAGTGAGTGGGTGAACTGTACAGAATAGTAAAAAAAAAAATTGTTGACATCCGAGCTTCCATTTTTGTTTTGTTTTTGTTTTTTTGTTTTTTTTTGGTTTTTTTTTGCTATTTTCTGAATGTTATCCGGGTTAATAGCTCGTCTAATAAAATCATGTACGAAGTAATAGATCCGTTTTAAAGACGCCATGATAATAAAGTAGAGATTTTCTTTCTCTCGATAATTGCTCACGTTTCATATGGCCAGTAGAAAGAGAAAAAAAAAAGCCGAGTCGATGGACCAATCAAAATTGTAAGCTACTGTCCTCGAGCCAAAGTAAAGTAAGACGTATGGATATGACGGTTTTAGCTCAAGGATATTCTATCGGAGCCGTGGGAGGACTGATTATCTTTCCTTCCTTTACAGTAATGCATTGTTATGAAGAAATTTGTTTGCAAGTCCGTCCGGCATATGTCTCTTATATAAGCATGTTTGCGTATTTATTGATTAGTATAAATACTTCTTATAAAGACTAATGGGATTTTCTTGTTCTTGAAGGTTGAGCTGGCTCTGTCGAAAACTTTCCAACCTCGAGTGATTCTTCGCTTGATCTCTTCTTCTGAGGATTCCATGGAGATTCGTTGTCCTGGGTAAATGTAGTGGTCTACTTTCTTCAATTCTTCATTTTCTATTTGAACTATCTAATGGATTCTTTCTCTCTGACTACAGTCTTTTTCCGTAATATACTGTGCTGTCTCGTGATCTTTTCATGTGATGTTAAGCACGATTCTTTCCTGCGCACATTGCATAGTTCTCAGTTTGAAGGTCACTCTTGAGGTTGGGTTCTATGTTTCAACTCTCTTGGTGACTGTCAGGGGGATGCCTTCGTTGTATACCCCTCTTTTTAGGACAAATGGGACTTCCTTGTTTTGTGGAAACTTGCCATCTTAGAGTGATTCTTTGCCTGATTTCATCTTTACGTATACACCCAACATGGAGATAACATAAGTAGATTAAAGAAAAGGCAGGAATCAGAGATATCAGAGAATCCATCTGGAAGCACAAATACCAGAGGGATGGGCATGTTTCAAGGATGTCAAACAACCGATGAATATCACGACTCCCAACGTGGATCCCCAGAGATCATATGTAAAAGTGTGGCCAGCAAATGATGAATTATACTAATTCAGAAAATATCAAAAGTTTATGATGTTTGTATTTATATATGTAAGTAATATATTTAATAGATTTGCATTTCCATATCAGTAGCCGGGTGGTCATCGCTGGAGATTAAGCGAAAGCAAGTCTCCTCAAAATTCCAGCACCTCCCTCAACTTCTGGTCTATGCGTGTAGCATTAATTTGTATGCGATGCCCATGATAGGGAGAAGGTTTGTCCAACGACGGACGCTGAAAAGACGATGATGTTGATAAATATTTCATATCATTCCAGTGGAAAAGCATGAGTCTAGACTTCCCTCGACCGAAACATCAACAATTATTTGGTCATTTAATTGATTTGATATCACAGTTAGTGCGATCCTGTCAAAATCTTCACGTGAATTCAATTAAATATACAAGCATCAATCCCCGAATAGGATTGAGATCTACATTTTGTATTCTGCAAATGAGTCATTATCATTGCAAGAATTTTTTACCTCATTCTCAGAAAAATCAGATCACTTGTTCAAACAAAGGATTGAGGTTTTCCTGGAAATGAAAATGGAGCATTTTCTGCAACAAAATTAACATAGAAATTGCTTTATTATGATGGAATGAACAAATTTTGAACGAAGTTAGACAGCTAACAGGGAAGGAACTAAAACAAACCTTATCCGAATCCCCCATCCACAAAAAAACTATATCCCCAATTTTCGTAAAAATAAACAATATTCACAATTTATTTTTCTTGTATAAGAGAAAAGCTATATTCCCAAGTTTGATTCTTGTGAAAAAAGAAACTATATTCCCAATTTTATTTCTTGTAAAGAAAAGCTATATAAAAAAATAAAACTTCAAACATTGGCAATTTCTTGGTTCAAAACTGTTTTTGGTGTTAAATAACACATCAAGTGTCGAAATGCCGTTAAAGCAAAACAAACAAATTTGTAAATGATCAGCAACTTCTGAAATCCACCGACCAAAACGCTCAACATCAACAAAGTCAATTTCAACCTAACTTTCACCAGTATTGAAGTTGGTCTGTCAATGTATGGCACGCGTACAGGCCGCATCGATTGAGCTAGAGGGCTGAAGTTTTTAACATTTACTCCTTATTTCTTTTTTCATTTCTATCATTATTCGGACTATCCTCATCCTGGTTGTTTTCCATACAACGTTTCGGCCGTTGTACTCTACGGCCTTCATCAGGTATCATCTGGTAGGTGTGAGGAAGTAACGAACCATTAAAGATGTGTTAAATAAAGGGTTCGGTTCGTTACTTCCCCACACCTATCAGATGATACCTGATGAAGGCCGTAGAGTACAACGGCCGAAACGTTGTATGAAAAACAACCAAGATGAGGATAGTCTGAATAATAATAGAAATAATAATAATACCCCATCTCAAAAATTCAGAGAAACATTTACTCCTTATTTCGTGTAGAAAAAACTTTTTTTTACCTTTGTCAACGAAATTGAAAAGATATATAATGTATTCGGTCGTGTCTGTTTGTCTGTTTGTCTGTTCATTTGTCTGGCCACACGATATCTTCGAAAGTACTGAATGAATTTCAATAACATTTTGTGGATAATAGGGTAAGAAAGAGATGATGAAATTTGATAGCGGATCAAGGAATCCCGATTTGATTGAGAGATATTTTCTCAGTTGCTTTTTTTGGTTTTGTTTTGTTTTGTTTTGTTTTTGTTTTTTTTGTTTTTTTCGATAACATTTTGTAAAAGGTTGGACAATAGATAACGGAAGAATTTTGAAGCGGGTCCGTGCACAATTACCTCCTCTACATCGCAGTTGTATGTCCAAATCACGCCATATCGCAAAAAGGTTCTCAATGATATTTTGTGAACAGGTGAACAATAGGCTATGGAAGAACTGATTGAATTTAGGGGCGGATCTATACACAATTACACCTCTCGAAAATGGTGTTGGCAGAAAAGGTATGCACCCTCTGAGTGCTTTCTATTTTCAGGTCACTCCCAACCCCACAAATAGTTTCGTTAGTAAACCTCAATCCTACTAAGGGTATCGGTATAAATTTCGGTTAAATTGGTCCCTTAGTTTGTGTCTGACAATGTTTACGCTTAGTCTTTAAAAATGATCACTACCCAACAATTGGAAAGATGTGATTTTTTCTATGACTCCCTCTTTTTCCAATTTTTAATTGATCATCCCCACGCAGCATGCTGCCAAAAGACGTTGGTCACATGATGGCTTCTATCACATGACTTACCAGACCCGTTTTTTTATTTTTTGTTCAATTCTTTTGTTTCATTGTTCATTTCATTAAATATCTATTTTGATTGAATATGAATTTCAACATTATGTCCATTTTTCGCCATTATAGATTTCCTCCGCTATCTGATGGTGAGGGTTCCTGTAAAAAACCTTTCGTGAGCCTAAAAAATAATGATGATGGTATTTTATGCTACGTCGTCGGAGGTTTGGGTTGTGGAATGTAGAAATTGGGGTCTATGAGAGAGAGAGCAGTAGGGTTTGCGTTGCCTCTATAACAGCTCGCTGTAAAATAAATACTTGATGCTATTTTTGCTTTCACCTTTTTTCCGGAAAAACTTACTCGAAAAAATGTTTCGAGTCTGATAAGAACTTGGGAACATTTGTTATTGTAACCATGTTATGCCCACAAAAAATTGAAACCAAAGCTTGTGTCACATTCTGCCCTCATGGAAAGAACTGGCTCCTTGACGCTCATAATAGTGAAGTCTGTTGAATCTTGGGGAGCGTGTATGTCCAACGACAGACGCTAAAAGGCTGATAATAATGAATTCAATTTTGTGTAATAATTTATACATATGTATCCTCTCTCTGTCTCTGTCTCTGTCTCTCTTTCGCACTCACACACGCATATACACACTCACACACACATTTATATAAATTCTATCATTCATACACATATCCACACCCCTATAATTTCAATCAACTACAAATATATTCTGTATCAAATCATATCTCCTATATTTTTTCGCAAATCTTCATATTTTCAGTTTGTATTCATTTGTTGAAAACCTACACTACGAACCCTAAGCTTTTGAAAGGACTGCCCACAGACCGCCTGTAATATCTTTGTGGGCTCTCAGGACTCAGCAGTCGACAAAATATCAGAAATGGGGTCCTCAAGGATCCAAGACACCCCCTTTTCTGAACGTCCGAATCTCCTGCTACGGTCTTACAGACGCAATATAAACCAGATAGAAACTGAAAAAAACAACGATCGAAACGCAGTGATAAAAGGGACAGAGGGTAGTAATCTGACTAACAACCAGAGAAACAAGTCTGGTTAGTCGCTCAATAGAAACTTTTGTCAGAATGCTGCGTTGGTGGTGATGACCTACAAAAATTGGAAAAGGGGGCGATCAATGAATAAGTTACTTTTTTACCTTTTGTTAGATCACTAAAAATTCTAAATTTAAAAAAAAAACAACCATGAATGCTGCCTGAGAAAAACTGAGGGGCTGATTTAGTATGAATTTAGATTGTGAATTAAGATATCTCCTAAAAACTTTATTTTGTGGGTGGGTTTTCAAAAAAAACGGAAAAAAGTTTTTTCTAGACATAATATGGAGTAAATGTTTAAACCTTTATCCCTCTAGCTCCTGTGGTGCGAACAGTATGCATAACACATACATAGCCAGTCTGCGAGCCAGAATCACTTAGAAACCATAGGAATCTATGTTGACAGTATTACATGACAGTTTCTAATATACGATGGTTTTGGCCAACAAAACGTGTTAATCACTCACACACACACACACACACACGTATATATATATATATATATATATATATATATATATATATATATATATATATATATATAATGGGTAGTATGCATGTGCTTGTGTGTTTATGTGTGTGTACGTATGCGTGTAAGTGTAAATATACGAATGTATATTTACACTTACACGTATTACAAGTATTTGAATCTTTACCTGACATTATACTACGCAACTTTTTCTCACTTTTTTGTTCCTGGGTAATAATTGCTATTTTCAGGTTGATTGTATCGAAAAGGTATGGAACATGTCAATTACTCCCTTCAAACTTTGCTTTTGTGATCAAAACGCTGATAATTTGAAATCTACTTATTTCCAATTGGACGCAGGCGAATTTGCACAATTTTTATCGCATAAAGCAGGAAAAATAATTATATACGTATATCACAGTCCTGTCCACAAAAGCTTTGAATGGAATAATAACTATTTTCCGTACCGCTATTCTTATATTACACACGTGCGATCAGAAGATAACACTCACTACCCAGAAGCAAAATTGCATTGAACGATGCTATCTATAATAGTATATTGCTTGTTCCAATCTGTTTTCGAAGGTTATGATTTCAGTAATATTAGGTTGGTGCAAAATAATCGAAGTATTTCATCGTCTATTTTCAAGCAGTATATCTTGTATAATCGAAATCGAATCTTCACAACTCAGAAAAACGTCAAAGCATTCACGGCTCTCGTCTCTATGGTCACAGGTGTTCAAAATTAACTTCCAAACAAAGGAGTACTTTATCTCAAAATCTGAGTTTTCAACTGCGACGAAAATCGACATTTCTTAGAGCGGGTAAAATTTCATGTTAAGACCAATTTTCAAGTCGCTTAATGACTTTTGTAAGAAATTAAGTGACCCGAAGAGAGAGTGGTTAATTGGAGATAGACAGCATCCTTTTTTTTAGTTTTGGTAAAGATAGAAAGATACGATATAGAGAGTGGGCAAAGAAAAGGGGATATTTTTTTACGTCACACTACGTTATAATGTTCTTCTTTTTAGATCGATTCTCGTGATAAAAAAGTTAGAAACTCAAGAAGAGAGAGACAGGGAGACAGAGAGAGAGCGAGAGAGAGAAAGAGAGCGAGTACAGATTACTCAATGGCTGTATACACCCCATGTATATATTTATTACCATTGTATTTTGGATGATATTTTTTTTATGCAATCATCATTTTTGTTTCGGACGATTTAAAGGGGATTAACTTGAGAGCTCAATTTGAAATAAATAGCTTTATTAGAGACACAAATGTAGAAAATTATTGTCAAAATGTATATGCTGTTCTCTTTCTTGTTTTATTTCATTTTTGCTTTTATTTTCATTTCTCTATTCCCTAAAAATGTCAGACTAATTCAATATCATCTCGCCCATTACAATGTTTTTTTTTTTAAGAAAACGTGCATACAAATCATCACCAAAGTTGTCAAGTTTTCAAGTTGATCTAGCTGGCTTGCTATGTGTACATCTCGCGTACAGGTAGCACCAATGGAGCTAGAAGGCTGAAAGTTTAAACATTTACTCCCTATTACGTCTAGAGAAACTGTTACTGTGTTTTTGGTTCCCTAAACAGGTTTTTAACGCGAAATCAATTTACAATGTAAGTTTTATGCTAAATTAGTCCTTTAGTTTGAGTATGGCAGCATTCGCACTCATGATGTGAAAATTCGTACTTTTCTACTGTTCAAAGCCCAACAAAAGGCGCAAGAACTAACTTATCCCTTGATCGCTTTTTTTTACAATTTTTTAATTGATTATCCCCAATGTGACATGATGCCAAGAAGACATGGATCACTTAACGGTTTCTATGGGTTGAATTATCAGACCTGCCGTCTTATTATTTAATAGTCACTTTCAAACTGAACAAAATCAATTGAAAAAATATGTCTAAAGGTATGATTTGAGGAAATATAAGTCCCATCAGATCTGTACACCTTTCTTGAGTTTCAACAACAATTCTATATCGTGATGTCGTTAGAATAATCTGTGTGATGAGCTACAACACCAAATCCTATTCTAAACTGATACGTTTTTTATTGATCGAGCAATGTTTTCTTTCCAATTTTCAGTGGTCAGTATTCGCAAAAATCTTATGTTGCAAATTTTTTTCCAGCGACCAAAACAGAGAACGACGCGTTGGACCTGCAGCAGAGGGTGCCGGAGGTGTAGGACACAGTGTGTCTGAGGAACGCTGAAAAGTTTTAAAAAATAATAATCTTTAAAGAAAAAAATTAAGAAAATGATGTAAAAAATATAAGAAAATTACTTAGAAAATGTTGGGACCGCTGTTGGACCTAGCACGGCCATTGACAAAAGTGCGTGTGCAGTGGATATCTATCAAAATGTTAACTTGGAATAGAGCAGTACAGACTAACTAGAAACAGAGAAGTGATTATTTTCAATGAGAATACTTTTAACAAGCCCAACAGGGTCAAGACCCACCTCTACTTCTATTTCCCTGATTGCTATTCTAGAATCCTAATATTGGAAATGTAATCAGTGAACTTACCTTTATATTGATTGCATTTTCAATATCAAATTCAAGTGTGGATTATTCTTGTTTTTGTTGTAAGGGTATAAAAACAAAATCAGCTCCAGCCAGAGTTTGACAACGTACAATCAATTTGCATATAATTATAAGTATAATTATTGATAATTACTTTTTTCAGATAAAGAATATATTGTGCGCACATTAATTTCTTTTGTGCGTTGGTTGCAAGACATGCGTTCAAACTCAGTGCACATGCGCGCAGCTGAGAAGGATCTATGGTTACAAGTGTTTAAAATAAACTTGAAAACAATGGATGACCTTATCGCAAAAAAAAAGATTTTTTTTTCTCTTACAACTCTTTATGCCCTGAAAAGGTCAGACACATTAAATATCAGGCTCTATTATAATGTCAGTTGTTTGGGGGGAAAAAGCGTTTTAGAAACCATAAATCTCATAAGCACTACTAACATAAATTTCTTCGGTTTTCAAGTCGGTTTGGCTTGCTGAATATCGATGTATGCATTTTATGTACACTCAGCGTCATTGGTTTGACATTTACTCTTTATAAAAATCGCAAAAGCAGGACTGAAGAAAATAAACAACTATATCTACCAGGAATAACCAATTTCCATGAAATTCTCCAAAGAAAATTTTAATAGACGAATCTCTCTAGGTTGGCAAGCTTCCAGAAGAGTTAAGTCAACCTTAAAGAACAAGAAAATCCCATTAGTCCCAAGAGGAAAGGTATACAACCTATAGTCACCTAGCATCCTCCCGATAGTCACCTATGGAGCTGAAACTTGGAATCTGACCAAACTATTGACACTTAAAGTGAGAACCATGCAGCAGGCTGAACATCATTTAGAGAGATCACAAGACGACATCGTATAGTCAGAGAGAAAAAAACAGGAGTCAGAAATGTCATAAAATCAATTAGAAAACTCAAATGGCTACGTTGCAAGAATATGACATCATGAATGGACATCATGACTCAAAGTGTGGATTCCCAGGAAATAAGATGGAGTAACGAATTAAATTAAGGAAGTATTCGCTCCGCGAGGCTCATGATAGAGAGTTCTGGCGAATCTTTGGAAAGGTCTATGTCTAACAACGGACGCTGAAATGATGATGATGATGATGATGATGATGATTTCAGGAAGTTTTTTTTGTTCTATGAAAATTCCTTCACCATCACCATATCGGTTTCCAAAGAAGTTTTTGTTTACGGTGTAAATCTCTTGCCCCTTTGGTTTGGGTCCGGAAGCGTTCACGCTTATTTCTTGGTATTCTGACTTCTTTACTGATCACAGCCGAACAAATATAATTAATTTTTTTATCCTTGATCTCCCCTTTTTTACCAATTAATCAATTGTTTATCTCCAAGGCAGTGTGCTGCAAAGAGCCATGGGTCATCTGACGCTTTCTATTGAGTGAGTAATCAGAACTGTTGTCTTAATGTTAAAGAGCTTGAGCTAAAGTAACTTTTAAACTGAACAAAATCAATCGAAAACTATCATTAAAAATATTATTTGAGGAAAAATAAGTCCCATCAGATTTACACATCCTCCGTGAGTTTCAACCACAATTCAAAAGAGGTATGTCATTTGAATACTCAGTATGATGAGATAGACACCGCACCCTATTCTGAGCCAATGTGCTGTTAATTGGTCAGACAGTGTTCCCTCCAATTCTTTGTCGCCAGTGTTCGTAAATTTCCTACGTTGGGCAAATTTTCCCACGCAAAAAAAGCAGAGGCGTTGCGCGTGGTGACCTCCAGACTCTGCTACTGCTTGGAGGTGCCGACTCTCTATTGCGCAGTATATCTCAGAATCCTTGGAGAGTCCAAAAGAATAACCTAATGAAAAAAATCTGAAAAAAAATTATGATACGAGAAAATAAACTTTTATAAGATTTCGTGGCCACTGACAAAAGTTGCACGCACCGAACGCTTGTCAAAATGAAAACTTGAGATTTTGCTGTACAAACTAACGAGTTTTGAGTTAGACTAGTGATTATTTTAACATTAACGATTCTAACTAGCCTGACTCCTATGAAGGTCAACCCTCACTCCTACTTCTATTTCTGATATATATATATATATATATATATATATATATATATATATATATATATATATATATATATATATATATATATACATATATATATATGTATGTATATATATATATACATATGTATATATATATGTGTGTGTGTGTGTGTGTGTGTGTGGTACAAATCAGTCTAGCAGTATAACATAATATAATAATATATCAATGATATATAGTCACTTCTGAAATGCAATGGATTTATTTCATAGAGTGCTCGATACATACAACATTTTACTTATGAAGTTAAGTTGTTTTAGAGTAGAGCTGGAATATATATATATATATATATATATATATATATATATATATATATATATATATATATATATGTATTATAAAAATTTGGTGAGGATTGTAGCCGTTGTTGTTGTCTGTATTTATATAGATTAAAATGTGTTTCTTTATTTGGGGGTGGTTATGAAGGTTTTCGGAAAAAAAAGATGACGTCTGCAAATCTGAGGTTATTTATGCATTTGTTATCTCCTCTGATTCCTTCATTTTCTGAGCTATGGATGTACAAAAACACAAAAATATCTTAGAATCTGTAAAAAACAATGGACACGGAGCTCTTTCAGTACAGTGCTGGGGAGGTGGTCCCGATCATGAATTGTAATTTTCCACATTCTCACTCAGTCAATATTAAAAACGGCGAAGAAATAAAAAGAAATAAGAGACTTAATGAAAAGTCTTTTAGTGGAACGAAATTGAAAAAAAAACAACTTGTAATTCGTTGATGTATAATTAAACATAAAAGAGAAATAGAAAAAAGTTTTCAATCTGTTTCTTTCAAAATGAACCCAAAAAGTTTTCTCTCTATTGACTCTTTCAGAAGATGACTCTACATTGCACAAAAAAAAAGATGACGTCTGCAAATCTGAGGTTGTTTATGTATTCGTTGTCTCCTCTGATTCCTTTATTTTCTAAGGCTAGGTTTAAGGAGTTCATTTACTCTCATGGCCTTCAAATAATGCGAGATGAAGTAAACGAAGGAAGCAGGGAGTTTGGGCTTCACATGACCCTTAGGAAAACCAATATCATGTACAACTGACATGTCAAAAGCAAAAACACAACAATCAAAATCAAAAATGCTCAACTGAAGATAGTAGACACCTACATCTGCCTAGGACAACGGATCTCCATGAAATCCCCGAAAGAAGAAGATAGAAAAAAGTCAACCCCAGCTTCTGATTTCGACTTGAGTTTGACAAAATATCATTAATTTTCATAAAATTATAAGTGCACTTATTGATTAGTACAAAAGTAGAAAAAAAGCTTTTGTGTGCACATTTATTTCCTTTGTGCGCTGGTTGCAAAACATGTGCATGGCTTAGAGGGAACTATGGTCACAGGTGTTCAAAACAAACTTGAAAACAAAGGAATATCTCATCACGAAATCAAATTTTCTTTACATTTCCTTATTCCTTGATAATATCAGACAAATCTAGTTTCAGCTTCTATTACTAGGCCAGTTCTTTGAAAAGAGCTTTTTAGATACCAGAATTGTCAACATTGATTTCTTCAGTTTTCAAGTTGGTTTGGCTGAATAACTATCTATGTATGTCTTGTGCGCACTGGCTGTACCAATGGCTGAAAGTTTTAGCATTTACTTCTTTAAAAAATCGAAAACGCAGACTTGAAGAGAATGGACAATAATATCTACCTGGGACAACGAATTCACAAAAGGGAAGAAATCTGATCAAGTCTTACTCTGTGTTGGCATGCTTTAAGAAGAACATAATCGATTGAAAGATATTTTTAAAAGTATGATTTGGGGGGAAAAAGTAACTCCTATCAGATCTGTTCACCCTCCGTGAGTTTCAACATATATCCAATATAGTAATGTCGTTTGGATAATCAGCTTGACGAGCTACGACACTACACCCTATTCTTAACCGATGAATTGTTTATTGTACACGCTACGTCTCAAAGTTAAACTGAAGACAGTCACGCTGGTTTTTGAAACAGCTCACTTTTTTTAGAGGTGAGAGAAGTATTTTATTCATTGATCACCCCTTTCTTTCATTTTTTTCATTGATCATCCCCAACACGGCAAGCTGCCAGAAAGACATGGGTCACTAGATCAATAGATCATCTAATCAGACCTGTTGTTTTTAGTAAGCCTGAATCAAAGTAACTCACAAACTGAGTATATGAACTGAAATATTCTGAAATATATTCGCCAAAATATTCTTTTGTACAAATTTCCTTCCTTAGAAAAAAGCAGAGGCGTTGAATATGACATGCAGACCCTGCAACCGTAGTGGCGTTGGAGATTTGCAGCATGTTATATCTGAGGAACCATGAAATATGTAAAAAATAAAATAATCTTTTAAAAAAAAATCTTTGAAAAGTGTAGAAAACTCTCGCAGCTAATTTCACAAAAAATGAAGGTCGTGGGCGATGTCGGACCTAGCGACGCCATTGACATGCGCATGTCTAAATGAAGACTTAGTGCTGTACACACTAACTATTTAAAAGAAACAATTGTATAAGTGATTATTTTAATAAGTATTATAATAATAAACGTGGCGACAACAAGATCGGACCCAATCCCTACTATTTAGAGGAGGCAACTCTTCTATAATTGGATTTCCAGTATCCTAACTTTGGAAATGGAATCAGTAGTGAGTTCCCCCTCCGTTGATTACATTTTCAATATTAAAAATGGCGAGGATTGTTCTTGTTTTTGTTGTTACGGTTGGAAAACAAAGTCAAATCCAGCCTCCGATTTTGAGTGAAGATTGACAACGTATCATCAATTTGCATATAATCATATGCACAAATATTGATTACTAAATTATTTTAGGTTAGAAACTTTTTGTATGAACATTAATTTCCGTTATGCGCTGGTTGCAAAACATGTGTGCAAAACATGTGTGCAAAACATGTGCCCATTGGCACAGCTTTGAGGGAACTATAGTCACAAGTTTTCAAAATAAGCTTCCAGACAGAGGAATAATTATTTCAAAATGGGATTATTTTTTTTTCTTTTACGACTCTTTATGCTCTGGAAATATCAGAAAAATCTAATATCAGGTTCCATCACTATGTCAAAAACGTTTTAGGAATTAGAACTAACACCCAAACGGTAAACATAGGTTTTGGGGGATTTCGAAGTCGGTTTGGCTGGCTGGATATCTATGTATGTCATCTGCATATAGGCTGGAGCAGATTATAAATTCAAAGATTTACTCCTTTAAAAAAAAGTCGTTAAAACGCGGGCCTAAAGAGAGAAAACAACTATAACTGCCTAGGACACTGAATCTCTATGGCCCCCCACCGCTCAAAAAAAAAAAAAATCAGGCGAAGTCTCATTCAATGATGGCCAGTTTTCAGAAGTGCATGATCAATACGAAAATAAGTTCTATCAAATATACAACCTCCTTGAGTTTTAACATAGATTTAATAGAGTGACGTCGTTTGAATAATCTGCTGGACGAGCTGTGACAACACATCCTATTCTTCACCGATGCGTTGTTCATTGGCCGCTCAAAGTCTCCTCTAATTTTGAGTGGCTAAACGGAGGATATTCACACCGGTCTTTGAAATTACAAACTTTTTAGTGATCACAACCTAATACAAGGCTAAAGCAATAATTTATTCATTGATCACCCTTTTTCCAATTGTTTCATTGATCATCCCAAACAAAGCTGTCAAAAGATATGAGTCACCAGACTGTTTCTCTCGAGTGCATAATTAATCCTATCATCTTATTGTTGATTAGCCAGAATCGAAGTAACTTTCAAACTGGGTATATCAAGTGACAAACTTTGGCAGCGTTCGCCAGAATCTGCTATTGTACAAATTCCTTCTCTACGACAAAAGCAGAGGTGTCCCATGGGGCTTACAGACCCCACAACTGTAGGAGCACTTGGGCCTTGGGGTTGATT
The DNA here is from genome assembly GCA_963457665.1 of Thysanoteuthis rhombus. Classification (NCBI taxonomy): domain Eukaryota; kingdom Metazoa; phylum Mollusca; class Cephalopoda; order Oegopsida; family Thysanoteuthidae; genus Thysanoteuthis; species Thysanoteuthis major. The sequence goes on from OY735230.1 coordinate 38,064,158, forward strand.
ATATCTTAGGGACTCTGAAAAATGTTTGAAAAATAATCTTGAAAATATTTTTCTAAAAAGATATATAAAAAAATAAAATAATAAAATATTTTGATTGCAGGGAGTGGGTTACCGTCGGTCTTATCACAACCAATGATGAAAATATGCGTACACTGAATGCTTCTCAAAATAAAGACTTGAAATAGTACTGCGCACATTAATCAGTTAAGCGAAATAACTTAAAGATTATTTTAATAAGTATAATTATCAACCCGACTCCTGCAGGTTTAAACTCCTTCTTCTATTCAGAGGAGAAAACCCTTCCCTGATTGCATTTCTTGTATATATGAAAACAGACTCAAACCCAGCCTCTGATAGGAGTTTGAAAACATATTATTAATTTGCATGTACAACTGTATTATTTTAGGTAAAAGAAAATGCCTTTTGTGCGCTCATTAATTTCTTTTTATGTGCTGGTTGCAAAAAATGTTAGCAAATCGAGTGCACACGCCCAAAGCTTGGAGAGAAGTATTGTCACAGGTGTTCAAAATAAACTTCCACACAAAGGCATCATTATTTCAAAACCGGATTTTTTTTCCTTTCAAATTTGATATCAGGTTCCATTACAATGCGAGTTCTTTGAAAAATGCATTTTTCTCACAAAACTATCACCACGACTGTCAACATAGATTTCTTCAGTTATAAAAGTCGGCCTGGCGAGCTATATAATGTGTACGTATTGTACGTACAGGCTGTACTGATGGCTGAAAATTTAAACATATACTCCTTGAAAAATCGAAAAAAAATTGACCATTACCTTGACCATTACCTAGGACAACGACTCTCTCTGACTCTAAACCCAATTTTCAACCGATACGTTGTTTATTGGTCACAGGTGTTCAAACTAAACAAAGCAATAACTGATGTGAGATTTTTTTTCATAATTTCACAACACTCTGCTTTGCAGATATCAGACAAATCTTATATCACCAGTCTCCTTTGTCGTGTCAGTTCTATGAAAAAGTGTTTTCATTAACCGTCGACCAAAACTATCACCCAAACCGCCAAAACGGGTTTCTTCAGTTTTTAACACAGTCCAGCTGGCTATGTATGAATGCATTGGTGGCTTATGGTGTTACGTATCACGGAAGAACAAAAACGAAAAAAAAATTTAGTGTCTGTAAAACAAAAGGAGAGAAAAGGCGTTTTGGGTACAATGTAGGGTCATCTGATAATAGAGTCAATGGAAAGAAGATTTTCAGGGTTGTTTCTGAAAGAAACTAATTTTTTTCTACTCTTTTAAGTTTAACTATACATTAACTAATTACGGGATTTTTTTTTTAAATTGAATCACTAAACAAAACTTTTCATTAAGTCTCTTATTTCTTTTTATTTCTTCGCTGTTTTTAATATAGTGAGGATGTGGAAAATTACAATTCATGATCGGGACCACCTCCCCAACACTGTACTGAAAAGGCTCTGTGTCCATTGTTTTTTACAGATTCTTAGATATTTTTGTGTTTTTGTACATCCGTAGCTCAAAGCACACCTGTGATACAAAGCTCCATGCACCACGATTAATAATGTATGTATATATGTATGTATGCACCAAAAAGGCTCTCAGTGTACATTGCTTTTTACGGATACTAAGATATTTTTTGCGTTTTTGTACATCCGTAGCTCAGAGCACACCTGTGATACAAAGTACCATGCACCACTGTTATGTATGTATGTATGTATGTATCACGCGAACACACAGCATCAATGAAGCCTGGTACACCTCTAAATCGGGTTTTAATGGTAGGGGGGTCAATATGCAATGTACGTTTATCCTAAATTAGTACCCTATTTGTGCCTGCATGTTTTGACAAAATTCAGAATTTCTAGTGATCTGACAACAAAAGGCGAGAGAAGTAACTTTTTCATGGATCAACCCTTTTTTTCCAATCTCTTAATTGATCACACTCAACAGGGCATGCTGCAAAAAGAATTGTCCACGGGACGGTTTCTATTGATGGGCCTATTTTTCTTTTGATCATTGTCAGAACTGGTCGATTTGAACATTCTATTGATCGAAAAAAACGACATTTCAAAACAGGGCTTGAATCAGCATTCGTTGACACGGTTGTGTGGCGTCCTGCCGATATGAACAACATGCCACCCAGTTTTTTTTCTTTCAGATGCATTTACACAGCTGAAACATGGAACCTAACCAAGAGACAGAAGTATGCAACGTGCGCATTAGAGAATCATGCTCAACCTTACATGGAGAAATCGCAAGACAGCACAGTATATAAGGAAGAAAACTGGTGTTCGCGACGTCATAGAAACTATTAAAAACCTCAAATGGCAATGGGCAGGCCATGTTGCAAGAATGAAAGACAACCGGTGGATATCACGTCTCACAACATGGATCCCCAGAGATCACATAAGAAACCGAGGCCGACAGAACACGAGATGGAGAGATGAACTTGACAGCTTCAGGAAATACTGGCTCCGCGATGCCCATGATAGGGAATTGTGGTGAATCCTGGGGAAGGTCAATGTCCAAAAATAGACGTTAAAAGAATGATGATGATGATGATGATGATGATGATGATGATGATGATGATGATAGGGTCGGTCGGTCAGTCGATCGGCCCATCCAAAGTATGCTTGAAATCGATTTTCGGCACATGGTGGAAAAAACTTTTTTAGCCCTTTCTCTCCACCGTACTCTGACTTGGAGAATAAAAAAATAAATCGGATAGCATCCGCCCGTCCCGTCATGTTATAGAAAGGGGGTTAAGATTAAAAGGTAATAACAACATGAAACTGGACCCTGACTTTATGGCCACTTGAAATTACATCCTTCAGAGAATTCGTTAAAAATTCTGATGAAAAAAAACGATCTCATCAGACATTCTTTCTTAAGGAAGTTAGTTTTTTTTACCTGACTTTATATTGTTACTATAGAGTTCTATCAGTAGAGTTAATCTGAAATAAAACCCGGTGGGCGATATCAAAGATGCAATTATTATATTGCTACAGGCGTCCCCGATATAACATATATATATATATATTGCTGATCAAAAGTTTTTTTAATTTCTATTATTATTCAGACTATCCTCATCTTGGTTGTTTTTCATAAAAATTTCGGCCGTTGTACTCTACAGCCTTCATCGGGTATCATCTGGTAAGCTGAAACGTTGTATGAAAAATAACCAAGATGAGGATAGTCCGAATAATGATAGAAATAATAATAATAATACCTCATCTCAAAAATTCAGAGAAACACTGAATATATTTTTATTTTGATACATGCATCCGCCGATTTAACGCAGTTCGTTGTAGCGAGTACATGTCCATTGAATGTGATTCTTATCAGCCTGTCACAGAAGAGTGATGTAAGTAAAAGACATGCTTCGTAGTCAAGGCAGCTGGAATGTTGTCGCATTCTTTGATTAATGTTCTCGTTTTAAAATTATTTGATGACATAAATCACTGTGAATGAATGATTCACGCAAGGATGAATAAAATTACTTACTGAGTGAATGAAGGATGAAAGACTTAATTTGCGTGGGTATTTATATTTTTGTTATTCTTTTGTTGTAAGCATATGCAACAAGAAAACAAGAAAAAAAAATCCTATCCTGAATTCCAAGGCTGTTGTTTGCTAAACCTATGTAAACTTGAGAAATTCTAAAAATGTCTTTTTATTTTTTTCATCTCCGGTACTTTTTGATATAGTTTCGTGATGTTCACGAAAATCACGAATGCGATGAACACTTAAGAAATGATTTATTTTATGCTTTTTTGCGTACAAAATGAATTAAAATCATACACAGGAGAAAATGAGATAGAAACTAAACAGCGTACCTTTGCCAGATTTATTGTTAGGGAGAGTAATTGTGAATAGATATGGACCAAAACTTCAATCTCTTCAGCCATGGTCTATTGTGCACCCTTTCACAAAGAATCATTGAAGTCCATAAAGAACTTTTGGAGATATCGTGTTGACAAACATGAAATATTAACGATATTAAGTAGTTTGGTGATATAACTATGACGAAGGGGGGTAATTGTCAATAGATCCACTCCAGAATTCAGTCACCTCTCCCATAGCTTATTATCAACTCCTCTATGAATTTTCATCAAAATTCATCGGGAACTTTTGGAGATGTCGTAAGGACTGTGACTATATACATAAGTGTAATCGAAAAAAATGGAAGAATATCTTTCAATCAAAAAAAATTCCTGGATCAGCCTCAAAATGTAATCTCTTCTTTCCTATCCAACTGACCACGCTTCCACAACACTTTATAGGAATCCATTACGTACCTTCAGAGATATCGTGTGGACAGACGAATGAATAGACGTACAGACGCAACCAAATACATACACCTCTTTTCAACTTCGTTGAAAGGGGTTATTAGTGAAAACACAAGGAATTCAATCACCGGTGAATTAATTTTTTGTAATAAAAACTTGAAAATCAATAACTCTGAAATAGTTTGATAAATACTTTTATAAAAACACTTTCACTGATTTTTTATTCGTTGATTCATTTTAGCTCTATTTCGTACCTACTATGCTCCATCTCACGTGGAGAGATAACAAGACAGCACACAAATAAATAAGGACTAAATGAAGAAAGCAAAAGAGTTGGCCTACACATGAATTTCAGAAAAACCAAAATCATGGGCAACGATCACATTGACAATAAGGATATAGCTGTCAAAATCGAAGATGCAAAACTGGGGAAAGTAGACCACTACATCTACCTAGGACAACGAATCTCTATGAAATCCACAACAGAAGAAGAAATCAAGCGGAGAGTCACCCTAGGATGGCAAGCCTTTGGCAAAGCAAGCTCAACTTTCAAAAAAACAAGTTGATCCCAATAATCCTAAAAAGAAGAGTATACAACCAATGCATTCCTTCCGATAGTCATTTATGGAGCAGAAATATGGAACTTAACCAAGAAACTGACCTGCAAACTGAGAATCATGCAACGTGCACATGAGAGAATCATGCTCAACCTCACATGGAGAGATCACAAGACAGCACAGTATATAAGGAAGAAACCGGGAGTCTAAGATATCATAGAATCTATTATTAGAAAACTTAAATGGCAATGGGCAGGCCATGTGGCAAGAATGGTGAACAAACTTATGGACATCACGACTCACAACATGGATCCCAAGAAATCACATGCGAAACCGAGGCCGACAAAATACAAGATGGAGAGACGAACTTGACAAATTTAGAAAAATACTGGCTCCGCAACGCCCAGGAAGGCCTATGTCCAACGACGGAGGTTAAAAGACTGACGATGATGATGATACTTAATAGGTTAGCCAGATACATAGTAAAGTATCATCATCAGCAGCCTTTTTGCGTTCGTTGTTGGACATAGACTTTCCCAAGGATTCGCCACGCTTTTCTATTATGGGCGTCGCGAAACCAGTCATTTCTAGACTTTTCTAGTTCGTCATACCAACTAATATTTTGCCAGTGACAGTTTCAAATATGATCTCTGGGGATTTACGTTGTAAGTCGTGATGTCCATCGGTTGTCTGACATTCTTGTAACATGACAAGCCCATTGAGATTTGAGATTTCTAATAGATTCTATGATATTGCTGATAGCTGTTCTCTCTCTAATCTATTGTGTTGCTTTGTTCCATGCTTCAGCTCCATAGGTGACTATCGGGAGGATGCATCGGTTGTGGAACCTTCTTTTCAAGACTAATGGGATTTTCTGGTTCTTAAAGGTTGAGACAAAACCCTGTCATCCTAGAGTGATTCTTCGCTTGATTTCTTCTTTCGAGGGTTTTATGGAGATTTGTTGTCCTAGGTAAATGTAATGGTCTAGTTTGTTTTGGGTTTTTTTTTCCAGGTGTGCGTTTACGATAATGCATACTATATACAAAAGGGTGCATGAGTAGGTTTGCAGTTATTATTATGATAATTAAGACTTTTTTCAACAAGAAAATACTATCCTCCCTATGGGGTGATGTTGCGTGCATTTCTTGACACCTCTCGTAGGTGTAAAGGTCGGTCTCGCTACAATACGCAGATGTTATTATTATGATAATGAAGAAGACTTCTTTTTCTGCGGGATGGGACCCCCCCCCACTATATTCAAATTGTGTGTGAATTTCTTGACAAAGGAACACCTTATAAGTGGATAGGTCGATGACTGCTATTAGAATGACCCCCATATTCACCTGACCTCACCCAAACGGACGTTCTCTTGGATGGGTTATAAAGTATAAAGAGAACCACGAACTGTTGATGCCATGATTTGGTAAATGGGAGAAGCCAAGAAATTAATGACAATAGATTAACTAGACAACAGGAATGTGTAGATAAGGAGGACATGTTATTTGAACATTAAATAAGTAAGTCTGGTTAGTCACTCAATAGAAACCGTCGCATGACCAACATATATTGGCAGTACGCTGTGTTGGGGGTGACAGATTTGAAAATTGAAGGTTGTGTAGGTTCACTGCGAAAAAGGACGATTTTGCCTTCAAATCTGGGGTTGCTCAGATATTCGACGTCTATTTTGATTCCTCTATTCTCCTTGTCAAGGTTCCGGAAGATCATCTCGATGCAGGCTGCGAAGAGTTTAACTGAGCTGGTATTACCTTATCTTACTCTTTTTTGGAGCTGGAGTGTTTAGAGTCTTTATGTAGCCTAATAAAGGAGTTGCTGTGACTGGATATATGTTGTAGTACTCCGACGTATACAAGGTGTATGCTACATGGACTTAACGAAGAAAGCAAGAAATTCGGCCTATACGTGAACTTCAGTCAAACGAAAGTCACGTGCAACAACTGAATCAAGAATAAGAACATAACTGTCTGTATCGAAGATGTGAAACTAGGAAAAGTAAACCACTATATCTACCAAGGACAATGGATATCTATGGAACCCATAAAAGAAGAAGAAATCAAGCTAAGAATCACTCTAGGATGGCAAGCCTTCGGCAGAACAAGCTCAGCCTTCAAAAACAAGACGATCTTAATGATCCTAAACAAAAAAGAGTATACAACCAGTGCATCTTCCTGATAGTCACTTATGGAGCTAAAACATGAAACCTAACCAAGAATCAGACCCGAAAACTGAGAAGCATGCAACTCAGGCATGAGAAAATCATGCTCAACCCCACATGGAGAGATCGGCCCAGTATATCAGAAAGAAAACGGGTTTCCGAGACACCACAGAATCTACTAAAAAACTTATATGACGATGGGCTGGACATGTTGCAAGAATGGCAGACAACCGATGGACCTCGCGACTCACAACATGGATCCCTAGGGATCACGTGCAAAACCGAGACCGGCAGAACACCAGATTGTAAGACGAATTCGACAAATTCAAAAAATATTGGCTCTGCGATGCCCATGGGGAAGGTCGATGATGATGATGATGATGATGATGATGATGATGATGATGATGATGATTGAAAAATTAGGAAACGGGATGATCTATGAATGAAGTACTTCTCTCCTCTTTTGTTGGGGGATGATCACTAAAAAAAGAAAAAACAAGCATTAACGCTATCGGACGCAAATTAAGAGCCCCATTTAGCGTGCACTTACATTGTGACCCCCCTCCCAATAAAACTCTATAGAGATGGGGGATTTACCAAATAAATGTTTCAATTTCCAGCCCTTTTGTTCCATTAGTGTTATCTGTACCGATGACACATACATACGTTTATTTTTACAGACAGACGGATAGATAGATAGATAGATAGATGGATAGATAGATAGATAGATAGATAGATAGATAGATAGATAGATATAAACAGGCTGAGATAGATAGATAGATAGATAGGTAGATAGATAGATAGTTATGAGACTGGGATAGATAGATAGATAGATAGTTATGAGACTGGGATAGATAGATAGATAGATAGATAGATAGATAGATAGATATGAAATTGAGATAGATAGATAGATAGATAGATAGATGGATGGATAGATAGATAGATAGATAGATAGATAGATAGATAGATATGAACAGGCTGAGATAGATAGATAGATAAATAGATATGTGACTGAGATAGATAGATAGATAGATAGATAGATAGATAGATAGATAGATAGATAGATAGATAGATAGATAGATAGATAGATATGAACAGGCTGAGATAGATGGATAGATAGATAGATAGATAGACAGACATAATCACTTAATTCCTGAAGAAACCTATGGTGACAGTTTTGTTTGACGATTTCTAATTGCACTTAATCGCAATTTAAGCACTTAAGCACTTATGTTTTCTTAGCTTAATTGTTGTGAGTAGGCCATCCTTATGATGTCTTGATGATATTACTCTAATAATAGATTACTTTGTAATTATCTGTTTGTCTTTAGGTGTGTCTACACATCACTATAAGACGCTTTTCGGTCGGTCCCAGTTACGTTAAATAACGAAAAGAGGAAGAATGGAGTTTTGTATTTCATTTACCAGCTGCTTTCGTGTCATGAAAAGAAGTGACGTCGTTAAAAGATGGCGTATCAAGCGTTCCTTTTTCACAATGTTGCAGGGTATCGTATGTTATAAATGGCTAAAACTGTCTTTAAAGTGATTAAAATCGTCTAAACTTTTCAATTTCTGGCTAACTGTGTAGCTAAATATTTTGTGTACAGTATACTCATTTAAAGCCCACTTATCAAATTAAATAACTTTTCAGCCAGACTCATTTCTGATAAGGATAATTGTACACTTACTTCAATTTAAACTTCTTTTTTTTTTTTCAGTATTTTCTGGAGAACCATCCTTACCTTCCTCTCCATTCCCAGCAACTACTACTTCCACATCCAGAACTGCTACTATCATCTTGGTTAAGATCCCTCTGAAATCGGAA
>OY735230.1:38078002-38123002 GCA_963457665.1 Thysanoteuthis rhombus
CTCAGGAGTGGAGCTTTATAACTTCAAATTATGATAAGCACTAATTTACCAATACATATATATATATATATATATATATATATATATATATATATATATATATATATATATATATATATATTAGTAGTAACGTTGGATTAATAAATCCGTAAATACTCAAAAACCTATATTTATGTATCGAGAAATTGATATATATGATCCAACTGAATGATTATAAATTGCGTTATATTATATAGAAACCCTCATTTTAAATGATTTCCAATCATTTCACGGTCGATGAATCACTTGGCCCAGACATCGTAAATAGAACAAACAATTAAAGAAAATGGAGCTGCGACAGGAATCGAACCTGCGACCAACAGGATAGCCGCCTCAGTGCAGCGTTGCTCCTTCGGGCTAAACAGATATGTATGTTTGTATGTGTGTCTATAAAGAAAAAAACATTGATCGATGAATGAATAGATGTATCGATATACAAAACATAGTTAATATATGAGTATCTATTTGTGGGCTATGACAAATTCTTCTTTGAGGGGCAAGAAAATTCACTTTTCTAACATCTGACATCAATGACTTGTATGAGTATTATAGCAAAAGACGAGTATGAACTGATAAACTTTTCGAATTTATTGTTTGGCAAAATGTACTAAGGAACCGTTTGTACTAGATAAGTAATCACTGCAACTGAACTTGAACATCCCACAAGATGTGAAGTTTTGAAAACGCTCTGACCCACTTCTTTCTTCTCCATAACTGCGTCATTCAACACACCAAAATGGAGTACTTGTGTTACAATATGAGGATGGTTGGGAACTGTTTAATTGAATATTTCATTTTTATTCTGAGATTATTTTTTAAATAATACTTTTTGATACTTTTTGAGTGGGTATATGTGAACAATACTTACATACCTTGTCAAAGATAAGATATGTTTCCTGCCTATGTGTGTAGGTGTAATAGCCTAACCCTTTTCCAAGAGGATAATAGAAACATTTTAAGAAGATTTATGATGATAATAAAAAGCGTGGTCGTTTGGATATAAAGCCAGTCATAGCCACTTAATTGAAAAGGCATTAAGGGAAAGAAAGTGGAACGGAGCTGATAAAAAAGGGACAGTGTATACGGATTCAAACGAAGTACAGAAGATAGACAGTAAGGTTAGTGGCGTTAGAAACGGAAGAAAGCAGGAGGAAAATAGAAGAGATAGGGATAGATAAACATTTAATTTCGGTATTAGGTAAAAGAAGAGGGAATGAGTTAATTTAGTAAAAGAGATCATGATATAGACAAAGGACCCTTACCTATAAGTTAAGAGACCTAAGGTTAGTCACCAGAAAAAGATCACAAAGGGAATTAGCGGGGTAGCAGCCGCCAGCTCCTGGTAAGACTAATTAACCTGTCTCTGTGAGTGAAGACTTTGTTAGGTCTTTCAGCAAAGACTATCGATGTATTTTCGGTCGACCGAAGTAAATAAACAAATATAGGTTCGATTCTGAATCCTGGCATGAGATTTGTGTCTTCCCAAAATGCCCATTGCCATATTAACCTTCACTTGCTCGCTCATTCATTTATATGACCCTCACCCTGAGATCCACAGGTTTTACAGGACAGCAGCTCACTTTCTTGCCAGACACTTTTAGTCACAGCGTTTTGGCTCATCAGTATGCCTCTGCCCACCCCTGCACGCACGTTTGTGTGCGTGTGTTTGTAGTTATCCTATGAACTCTGAGCAATATTCAGTTTATAATTGGAAAAATGTACGCTTCGGGCCAACTTTGATAACATAATATCCAAGCTGTATGCAAGTCAGTTGGGAAATCCATCACGGGTAGAAATATTTACTTCTTATTCATATTGCAACCCCCCTTTTTTTGTTATTGTGATTCTTCTCTTGTCGACCGACACAACTTCGAATCACCTGGGCTTACCTGCATATAATATTCAATTTTCCCTTTATTTTCGATTTTTTTTTCTTGGCTTCATTTCTCTTCTACTCATTCATTTCACGCTCATTTGGGATTATGGTTTTTCATTTATCTTATTGGGACATATCACCAGCAGTAGAATGTTTGCTTTCAGTTCAGTTGGCAATGGTTCAATCTACTGTCAAGCCATGCCAAATACTTTTTTTTAAAATGGTACTCAATGCCTCTCCGCTAGGCACTCAGCCTAAAGACTAGGAATTAAGATGTTACGGTCAAATCACGTTAGATACAACTGAAAGATCACCAGACTTAAGCAACGTCGAACCTGGTCAGTAGTCAAATCGGTGACCGTTAAGGGATGCCAGGTACCTAAACAGGTGACAATTAGGGAATACTAAGTGCTGTAAGCAGAACGACGCTCTGACAGACCTGAAAATCTGGTTACGGGTCTTACTAACAACTGTCTGTGTATACCTAATCCCACGATACCCTCAATGAACGTATAAGCCTGAAGTGACGATGCATACATACTCAATTTAGATTACAGATCCTTACTCATCTTATTCTGTTCCCATTTTTGAACGGTTGTTATTTTTTTGGAGTACAACACACTTGAAGACGACAATATGGCCGACGCTGTCGTTGGGATTTCTTTAACCGTTCAGCACATTTTGATTCATTTTTGACTGCATATTTACTCAGATAATACTTATTTTTTCTGTGGGTTTTTATCGCAACTTGACTCGAGTAGCTAATCGACTTCAGTCAGCAAAACTTGTTGACCGAGAATAAAGAGTAAGCTCAAAAAATAGAAATAATGATTTGCAATACTTCATCTAAGAAAAGTAAATATGTAAGTCAATGATAGCTGCCGATTCTAGCACATTTTTATGTATTTATCTGGAGTGATGCAGACATTAAAAAATATCTGCCATGATATGTCAACCATATTAATTCTTATCATGGGTGTGTCCAGTTTTCATTTGTTTTCTTTCCATTTATTTGATTACACTGATATGTCAGTCATCCATTAATCAATTTAATATATACATTGTTCATCGATAGATAGATAGATAGATAGATAGACAAACTGACAGACAGACGGATATCGTATTACGTAAAAATATAATATGTATATATATATAAATATATATACATATACACACACACACATTTATATATATATACATGTACATATGCAAAAATAGAGAAACAGAGAGAGAGAGAAAAAATGGAGAGGGGGAGACACAGAGGCAGACACAGATAAAGAGTGGTACAAAACAAGTCCATATAAGCAAATTCTATCATTGAGTATACATAAGTAGACGTGTCTATTCAGGCCTATGTGTGAATATATACTTACTTTCATAGATTTTATATCTGAATGAAAATCAGTTTGTGAATTCTTGTATATCCCTATTCAGTCAAAACCGACTTCAACTTTATTTGTTTATATATATATCAATCTGTAGATTTGAACAGACTGAGATAGATAGATAGATAGATAGATAGATAGATAGATAGAGAAAGACTGATATATAAATATATATATATATATATATATATATATATATATATATATATATATATATATATATGTATAATTATATATATATATATATAGATAGATAGATAGATAAATAGATAGATAGATAGATAGATCATGAAAGAAAACTCAAGACTGTAAATGCTGCAAGAATGTCAGGCAGCTGCTGGTTTTCATGACCAACAACTTCAGAATCCTCAGAATTAAATGCAAAAAGTAGTAGGCCAAAAAAAAGATGTCGTGACAAATTAGCCAAGTTCAGAAAGTACTGGCTCCGCGACGCCCACGATCGAGAGATCTGGCAAATCTTCCGAAAGGTCTATGTCCAATGATGGAGGCTAATATGATGATAATGATGATGATGATCTCAATGAATGCGTGCGTACATTTATTTACGTAGAATATTCAGTTTGCTCTCTAAGTTGTTCGTGCGTTCGTTTGTGAAGGGAAGCAGAATGTTGCATTTGTGTCTAAGTGTTTGAAAGCACATATAAATGTGTAAATATCATCTGGCTCGACGCCCATTTAAATAGTACTTACTGGATGTTAATGCTTGCGCATGCGCGATGCCTCGAACCAATATCTGAGTCAATTATGTAAATCGACGCCATGTTGGCAAAATAAAATATTTAAAAAGAAAGATAAACCTCCTGATTCCGGATTGATGGTGTCACTCTTTTTAATGCAGACTCATAATCTAACACCAACAGAACTGCTCTTTGGCACGATAAGTATGTATCGTATAAATGAAATTGTTTTGTTTTGTTTGTCTGCTTTTTTTAAGCATTAGACATGTCGATTCTTATTGTTGAGAGAGTTCGTGGCGGCTGAGGAATCGTTGGTTTTATAAATGTTTGTCAGAGGTGAGATCTTGACGGTGGCCTGTGTTGTATAATTAGTTAACTCTGTGCATCCCAAACTTTTCTTGGACTACTGCCCTCTTATAGAGCATATATTTCATCAAGGCACCAAGTCAAAGCGATGTCGGTCAAAAATAATGTATCCAAAATCAGGTTTTAATAATGTCAGCATTCATTCTGTAAACAAAAATATAATCGTACAAAATTATCCAAAAGTACTTAATTAATTAGATACGAATATTAGTCACTCAAATGAAACAGTCACGAGACTAACGCCTTTAATCAGCATGTCGTGTTGGGAGTGATCAATTCAAAAAATTGGTCGGTGAATAAGTTACTCGTCTCACCTTTTGTTGGGCAGTGATTTTTTTTTAAATCGTCTGAATTTTCAAAAACAGGTATGTATACCATAGAGCGCAAACCGAAGGACAAATTTAGCATACACTTGAATTGCAAATAGAGCCCAGCATTAAAAACCTATTCATGAGGAGAATTTTCAAGCAACGAAAAAAGTTTTCTTCTATACATAATAGGGAATAAATGTTTAAATTTTCAGCCCTCTAACTCCATCGGAGCCACCTATATGCATGATACATACATATACAGTACCACCAACGCTATTTTGACTGCCGAAAAGGAGCGCTGAATCTTTTTTTCAAAAATAGCCAGAAACACCTAATATGGCAAAAAAAAGTGCTTAAAATAGTCGAAACACGCCCCAAAATGGACAAAAATTCCAAGCACGCCCGCGCTAATTTAGTGCTTTTTCGCACTGCCAAAACAAGAAACGCGCTAAATTTATCGCTAAAAGCTCTATATTGGCAACCCTGTTCATACACAGCCAGCACGTTACTCATAATAACTTAAAAACTGGAGAGACCTGCGTTGACAGTTTGGGTTGACAGTTTCTAATAACTAATCTGAAGGATGGACCTGAAGGCATGAGACTAATTTTTTCTTCATCCGGCTCAATACTAGTAAGAAGCAGCACCCTTAAATCGTCCCATCCCACTATCTTTATACCTCACCACCCTCCATGTGCCCCTATTGCCCCTTGCCCTCCAGCACCCAAACTTGATTGTTCCAGCACCCCCAAGGGAGAGGTAACGCCCTTTTGGGGAATCACTGATTCGGATAAACTTTTTTGGTATTTTACGTATTGGTTTCGTCGTAGTGGTATCAATGGTTTGAGTGAGAATAGGGAGTCAACGCGATTGAAAATAGTTGCGTAGGAGAGAATAGACTGACAAAAGTGAATTCCTTGCTATTAGCGATACGGCCATGTCAATAAAGATTTTTATCCAGATTAAGAAAGATTCAAGAATTACGAATTGTGTTTCCCAAGAGAGCTTTACGTTTATATCATAATCAGCCTTTAGTGTCCATCATCGGACATGGATAATACCCAACATTTGACAGATCTGTCTATCATAGGAGTCACTAAGCCTGTACTCTCTGAACTTGTTTAGTCTGTCACGCTATCTTATTTTTGGCCGGCCACGGTTTCGCATATGATTCTGGGGATCTACATTTTGAGTCGTGATGTCCTCCAGTTGTCTGATATTTTCGCTATATGACCAATCCATTGTGAATTGAGTTTTCTAATAGATTCTATGATATCCCTGACGTGTTTTTTCTATAATATATTGTGCTCTCTTGAGATCTCTCCATGATGAATGAAGAATGATTCTCTATTGTACACGTCGCATAGTTCCCAGTTTAAAGTTTCCATATTCAAGCTCCATAGGTGACTATCGGGATGCATTGATGTCAGACCCTCCAAGGGTGCCACATGAATATTTTGTTAAACTCCTGTCCAAGCTGGAGTTGACTTTGTTTTCCCTCGTAACAAGAACAAGAACAATCCTTACCTAACTTAGGGTATCACACGCTTGACTGTATATCTATCACATCACATTAAACCAGACTGATACATAAAATTATTATCCCCCTACCGTGATATATAATCATAGACAAGTGAATGGTAGGTAGGGGCTTTTTTCATAATTGAGGCCAAAATGACAAGTGTTGCATATCTATCAAAATTTGCGTTATGATATTTTTATTTACTTTCTCTACAATGCAAAAGTTGCAGTAATCATCTTCAGTTGGGATGGGTTTCCCACTGAATAATACTCCACAGTCGGCAAACTATTGAAGGATAATAACGATCAAATCAAGACATTATTTGCAAATAAGGAATGTTGTGTGACACTGGAGATAACCAGCATAGCATATCCAAATCAAACGTTGACAATTATTTGCTCTAGCTTGGTTATGGTAGACGCTTTGATGTGTAACTTCTGCAAGTTAAGCGCAAGAGACAACTGGAGCGTAACAAGAGTGTTCCCTTTGGGGCACAAATTGACAGACGATGGAAAGCAAAAACGTAGAAAGCAATATATTGCAGAGCGAGTGAAATGGCCCATTGCTAACCGTACCAAAAGACAGTATTCATCTAAAACGAAGGGTTGTCCCGTGTATATGGTGGGATTGGAAGTGGATACTCTATGAGCTCCGTCCTGAGAAACAGACGATTGATCAAAGCAAACACTTCTTCTAATTATACCGAACGGCTTAAAAAAATTGACGAAAAACATCAAGGATTAGTTGAGAGAAAGGACAGGACAAAATATTAACTCAGGATAACGCCGGGTTACATGTTTCTTTGTTAATAAGGCACTAAATTGTCATAGCTCAGATTGAAAGATCTAATTTGATACAATATAAAGTCAAAAATTTCATTTTTTTTTCTCTTGATCGAATCGATACATCAATTGAAAATAATGTGTCCTTTTTGTTTACCCAATATGCCGAACGAACTTTTTGGCCAACTCAAAATGTAAATAGAAACAGATAAGGAACTATGCAAAAAAAAACAGAAATAAGAGAGAGGGAAGAGAGAAAATGAAAATCATAGCTATAGAAGAATTGAACGCTGGAATTGATTATGAGATAATCATTCGAACTTTGTTTCAGACCAGGGTTTCTCTTACTAGGTTAAGAAGTTAGTAAGGGAAAAAAAACGGGTATTTCGTCACAACCAACTAAAAGCAATTCGCGTGTCTTAGAAACCTGACATACAGTTGATAAAACTGCATGAATCAGAAGAATCATTCTCTAGAATCAAATATCTCTGGATTTGCACGTATACATGCACTCGTCTGACTTCCTTCTATCTTCATGATGTGCTTCTTTAGAATCTAACCAAATATCGTGCAAGACTATATTGAGAATGACATGCGAGCGTCTCTGAAACTGCGTCGATAATTGAGTTACTTGTTGGAAAGAGGCAAGCTCATGCGTCTCATTAAAAATGGAACATTACCAGCCTGGTTGCTGCAGTGCCAAACTCCAGTCTTACTTCTAGAGGATTACTGCAACTTTTTATTTTTCTCATTCTTAGGGACGGAGGGGGGTATTGTTGTTTCCTGAAAGAGTATACATTATTGATAAATTTCAGCCTCCAGCTTGGAAATGCAATCAGTGAAGAGGTATCCCTGCCAATTAAATCAAATAAAGATTGTTCTTATTCTTGTTGTTTTTATCATTGTTGTTCTTGTTATTGATCTTGTCGTTACGGTCGAAAAACAAAGTCAACTGCGACCTTTGCCTTGGACTAAATTTTGACAAAAATGAATCGAACTAGAAGGCACTCAGAGAGCACATACCCCTGCCATTGTCAGGGGGAGGAGGGGTTATTGTGCACGGATCCACCCGAACTTTAATCAGTGTTTTTATAGTCTATTGTACACCATTCCACAAAATATCATTGAAATTCATTCAGAACTTTTGGAGATAACGGTAGACCAACATAGAATTTCAGCAATATCATATATTTCTGACATTTAACTATGACGTTGGGGTTGTGAATTGGTCCTCTCCAAGATTCAGTTCTCCCAAAATCTATTGATCACCCCCTCCACATAATTTCAGAAATTCATTGAGAATTTTTAGAGATACAGTGTCGACATTCATGAGCGTATATATTTTGGGGAAAAAGCAGGAAAAAATCTCTCAATCAATGCCTGGATCCACCCGAAAATCTTACCTCACGTTGCCCAACCTTCTACAAAATTTCACCGAATTTCATTCAAATACTTTTCGGGATATCGTGTGGACAGACGGACGGACAGACAAACAAACAGACAAATAGACAGATGCGATAAATATACTTCTTTTTAACTTCACTGACAGAGGTAAATTAGAAACAATTGCTACATACCTATTGTTTGTTCTGTTGTATCTACCCATTTCACACTAATTTCCTCACAAGGGGAATGTCAACGTTACTGGACAAGACGAGCGGGTACGCTGGAAGAAAGAGTTGGAAAACCCCTGTCCAAGTCGATTGGAGCCTATTCGATGACTACCCTCTTTTTATCGAGTGTCTGTTTATCTCTTCTTGAAAGTTACAGCATTTAAGTACAAGTAAAATGTTTAGCTGAACCTTACGTTCAATGTTGACAATTTAGCGATTTCACGCTAATTTCAACGCGTTTCATGTTTTGGCATCTAGGAGAATCGCTAAATTAACGCGGGTGTGCTTAAACATTTTGGTCATTTTAGAACATTTTCTGACCATTTTAGCATCTTTCTGGTATTTAGAGGCCATTTGTGGCTATTTTTTTACTATTTTCTTTCTTGAACTTAGCGCTCTTTGGCGGTCAAACTAACCCGAAAAATATTTTTTGAGTTGGCAACACTGCTATTATTTATCTATTATTCTTTAAGAATGCTTGTACACGCTCAGAGGTACCCAACCCCCGGGTCACCGACCAGTGCCAGGTCACGAAGTAAGTAAAATGATATGTTTTGACGATATTAAACTGTATGAGTCAGCAACACCTTTCCTCGTTCTCTGTCCACCTCTGAGATATATATGACTCACGTGGCAAACCAACTGTGAAAATAAAAATGGATTAAGCAGAAACATCTCAGTTGTCAATGAACGAAATTTTTTCTTCGTTATTTATCTAAGCTTTCCACTCAGGAACACAGGTGGAGCTTGACATTTAATTCGTTCGATAAACCATTTTAGAAACGAAATTAAGTATATTATTAGTCATTTATAGGTGACTTACAGTTGACTTGTCACCTATACTCAGGTCATGATTAACACCCACCTTGTCGGTCGGTCCACAAGAATATTTATTGCCAATATCAAGCCGGTCCACAGTGCAGAAAAAAAAGGTTGGAGACCCTTTGCTGATGTAATTTAAGGAGACAGAATTATCAATAATAAATCGGTTCATTATGGCTCTTTATAGATGTGTTAAAATAGTATCATCTGTCGGTCCTTGATTGGACTGTTATAACAGCTACTCAACTGGTGTTAGCGAGAGAGTTCACGCGTAGGAAAGGACGACGCATTGTATGGAAGGGGTGAAGAGCCCGAATGTTACCGCTCCAAAGATAATAGGGACTTATTGACATGCGCTGGGGTAAACGGTTTGTATAGGCCGACGAAAGGATTATATGTTATTGTCAGTCATTATCATCATAATAATCATCAGCCTTTTAGCGTCTGTCGTTGGACATAGACCTTCCCCAAGATTCAACTCATCTCTCTATCATGGGCGTCACGGAACCAGTACTTCCTGAACTTGTCTAGTTCGTCACGCCATTTTATTTTCTGTCAGATACAGTTTCGCATATCAACTTCTGGGATCCACATTGTGATTCGTGATGTCCAGTGGTAGTGTGATATTCTTGCTATAATACCTGCCCATTGCCATTGGAATTATTTTTTTATTGATTCTTTTATATCTCTGATTCCCGCTTTTTCTTCGATATACTATGTCTTGTGATCTCTCCATCTGATGTTAAGCATGATCCTCTTATGTGCGCGTTGCATTGTTCTCGGCTTGAGAGTCAATCTTTTGGTTGGGTTCTATATTTCAGCTCCATATGCTGTCACCCTTCTTCTTAGGATTCATGGGGTTTTCTAATCTTTGGAGGTGGGACTAGCCCTACCGACAGCTTGTCAAACTAGAGTGATTTTCCACCTGATTTCTTTTTCTTTTGAGGGTTTTATGGAGATTCGATGGTCTACATAGATGAAGTGGTTTACTTTATTCATATCTGTGGTATCAATTCTTATTGTTGGGTCTTTCTCCTCAACATGTTTTTGTTGTAAATGACATTCGTCAGTCATCATCATCATCATCATCATCATCGTCATCAGTCTTTTAGCGTCCGTCGTTAGACATAGACCTTCCCCGGGATTTGCAACACTTCTATATCAAGGGCGTCGCGGAGCCAGCACTTTCTGAATTTGTCTAGCTCGTCGGTACTTTCTGGATTTGTCTAGTAAGTGCCCTCAAATCGCTATCACTCTCCCCAATATCACCCTTCTCCGCTTATACCCTCTTCGAGGGTATCACAGGGTTAGGTACGCACAGGAAATTGTTAGTAAGACTCACTTCCGGCTTGCCAGGCCTATCGAGTCTTCGTTCTGCTTACGGCGCCCAGTATTCCTTAATGGTTACTCATTTGGGTACTGGGGTTCGACCTGAACATCAGTGACTAGAATTAATGTTATTGAGCAGTTATCCTTAGGACTCCAGGAGATACTCTTCAATCCTAGTCCTTGAGCTGAGTACTTACTGGAGAGGCATTGAGTACCACTTTTTACCATTTACCTGTCTTCGTTGGTGGTTCGAACGGCAGCCTACCGAACCAGAGGCGAGCATAGTGATCAATACTGTCCCCAGTGCATATTATTATTATTATTATTATTATTATTATTATTATTATTATTATTATTATTATTATCAAAATGAAAATAAAAACAAAGCTTTTAATTTTTTTAATTATGATATAATCTAATTATAATTCACCAAAAGTCTGTCTATCTGTAAGTATAGATGAACTTGCTTACCGCAAAAACTACAAGGCATGAATCCATGAAATTTTCCGTGGGTAACCAAAACACGTTTTTAGGGGGTTTCAATTCGGGAGGGGGATCTATCAACATCATTATTCGTCAATGGTAAAACTACTTTTTGGTGACTTGTTAAAAGAATAATTTTTTATTTTTTTTCCTCTGACGAATTCTCCGAGATTAAAATGTGACGTAGATTAAGTTCTTCATTCGGAAAAAAAGCAAAAAATGTGTCTACATATCTCATATCGCAATGTTTATCGGCTGAACATGGATATCTTGAATTGTGGTGTTTTGATTAGATTATGTTTTGATGTTGTACGATTAAGGTACATTATTCCAAAACACGAAATTTGGGGATCAGGGATTCTTTGTTGATCACGTGTAGAGAACTTTTATTTTTCACTTTTAGAGGGCAAAATCAGGGGGAATTTCTTCTCTTTTCTTGGGGTCGAAATCGGAGAGGAAGATATGTTTTCTCTTTCTCTCTTTTCTTTTTTTCCGAGGAGGGATTTTTCTTTTCTTTTTTTTTTTTTCAGTTTTAGGAGTCAAAATCGAAGGGAATTTCTTCGGTATCAAAAATATTTTTTTTCAATTTATGGGGTCAAAATCGATGGGATTTTTTTCACTTTTAGGGATCAAGATCGATGGGTAATTCTTTTTACTTTTATGGTCTGAAATCCAAGAAAACTCCTTCGTTTCACATATAGGGACCAAAGTCAGAGGGAAGATTTTTTTCATTTTTACGGATCCAAAGAGGTTTTTGTTGTTGTTGTTGTTTTTGTTTTTTCACTCTTTCAGGGATCGATATCCAAAGTATTTTTTCACTATTGATAGTCAAACTGGGGGGGGGGTATATTTTGGAGCCAAAAATTGAAGGTGTCTTTCATTTTTTACTTTCGGGGGTAGAAATTGAGTTGTGTGTTTTTGGGGGGGGGTTTTAGCAGTTGAAATCGAAATTGAAAATTTGTACCGCACCGGGAGTCAAAATCAAGGACAATCGTTCCTTCACTTTTAGGATTGAAAATTAAATGGTAGGTTTTTTATAGGGGTCAAAATGTAGGGGAACTTTTTTTTTCATTATTTAGGATAGAAATTTAGGGTAAGATGTTCTCCAGTTATAGGGCTCAAAATCGAGTGGGATAATTTTCTTCACTTTTAAGGGTCAAAATTGAGGGTTAATTGTTTTTCCACTTTCAGTTGTCAGAATTTAAGGGAATTTCTTTTACTCTTTCGTCAAACCGAGGGAGAAGATTCTTTTTCTATTTCGGAGCAAAATATCGAAGGGAACATTCATTTTTTATTTTTAGGGCCAAAATCGAGGGGAGATTTTTTTATCACCTTTAGGGGTCAAGAGTCCCATTTTTTTAAACATTAATCCCTTTTCTTTAACGTTTTTAGTATTTTATCTCTCCTTTTAACATTAGCCTGACCATTTTTTTCCATTGGCCGAACATCCCTTTTTACGAACAGTGTTGTAAGTGTTATCAAATCAATTTTAAAAACAAATAAAATTAAACGCTATCTGATTTCCATTTATCTTTCTTTATATTTCTTTTTTTCGGACAGCAATTTGCAACTGCACGTGAGGGCGTGTATCTATTCTAGTAAATATTAAAAAAACTGAAAATTTCCGATATATTGTGGATCGCTCTGCATAGAGAAACGAAATAGATTCAAACGTAACGCATCAGAGTTATCAATAACGTGATGCTTTGATGTGTACTGTTATTTTTCGTTTCTCTTTGCAGAACGCACCATGAACGTTTTCAAATACGTTTTACATCTGTATTTTTAGTAAAGAAAATATACAATATATCGAAAATGTTCAGTTTTGTTTCATCATATTTATCTTTTAAAATTCTAACAAGTATTACTGTCATTATTATTATCATTACTACAATGCATTTTCACATCCGTTGCCTGATGGTCCTATTTACTCAGTGATCTGCAGGTAAGGCCACGTCTATTATTTTGTAGATTCTCCTTTTCTTGTCCATGATCATCAGATCCAGTCTTCTCGCTTGGATGGGGTGGTCCGTTTGGATGTCAAAGTCCCAGGGTTATTTGTGACTGCCATTCTCCAGGACAGTTTCCGGTTTGTGTTGGTACCACTTTTCTGCATATTTGAATCCCATTCGTTTGCTCAGTCCCCAGTGTATCACTGCTGTTATCCTATCGTGTCTGTGTTTATACTCCTTCTAGGCTAGTTGACTACATTCCCTATTATTCACTACATTCACCCCGCATAGGCGGTATTTGCAGTTTGTTTGGGTTCTGTTGATTTTTGTCTTGACATCGTTTGTCCTGATGCATTTGCTTTGAGCTACTATGATGAGAAATTCTGTTTCTCTCTGCAAGCTTCCTTTTCGTAGCCATCTCTATGATCTCTCGTCTACGACATCCTGTATCTGTCTTTCAAATTCCCTGCATAGTCTTTTCTGCTCCCATTTTTCTCTCCTTGTTTGCCACTTTTTGTTGTTCGTTGCATTGCTTTGGGCGCTTTTTATAATGTCTTCGCTATTTAGTTGCACATACTTTTCTAATCCCGTTTTGACCCTTTAGGCACAGTCTTCTATACTGGTGAGTCCTCTACCACCTTCTTTCATATCCACACACAGTCCATCCGTGTCATTTCTGGGATGTAAGGCCTTGTGCATTGTCATTGGCTTTCTTGTTCACTGGTCTATCGATTGGATCTCTTTTGTCCATCCAAGGAATGGACCTGCATATTGTACTTCTGATACAGCCCATGTGTTCATTCCCTTTATCAGATTCCTGTTATTGAGTTTGGTTTCTAATGTTTTTTTTATCCACTCAAGAAATTCTCTTTTTATTTTCTCTTCCATTTTTCTTGTTTTGTCACACTACATTCGAGAACTCCCAGGTATTTGTATCGATTTTGTGTGGTCAATGCTCTGATCTTCTTGCTATTCGATAGTTCAATTCTTTCTGTTGCTGCAGGCTATTCTTTGTGCGTTACCATTAGTGCGATTTATTCTATTCCAAACCCCATCCCAATGTCATCACTGTATTCTTTCACTTTGTTGAACAACGTTTCAAGCTCTCCCCTGTTCTTAGCAAATAATTTTATGTCATCCATATACATTAGGTGGTCGAATTTTCTCTTTGCTTTGGAGAATCGGTATCCTTTGATGTTTTTCAGGATTCTGTTGAGTGGTATCATAGTTAGAATAAATAGTAATGGGGACAAAGAGTCTCCTTGGAGGATTCTCCTTCTTATACTTATCTCTGCTAGGTTTTCTCCCGTAGCTGTCAAGTCTACTTTCCAGATTCATCATCATCATCATCATCATCATTATTATTATTATTATTATTATTATTATTATTATTATTATTATTATTTCTTTCAAAGCAGTGACAGTACGACTTACTCTGTGCAACTATGAGTTGAAGTCGGATTTTTAATAATGATCTAGCTACAACTGAAGAAACCCCTGATTCTTGCTTCGTTTCTGTTTCTTGAAAAATCTAATGAAAATAGATCAAAATTTAAAATTATGAATCTTTCTATATAGTTTCTATAAACTATCTCCCTTGACTTCTGCTCTTTCGAAGTTTTGAAAATTTAGTTATATAATACATAAATCAGCAACAGTTAAGAGAAATAATCGAAATACCTCGAAGTGATAGTTTCGTAAGACAGACAGAAAATTGTTTTACATGACAAATATGGCAGGTTGCTCCACGCAACATAAGGTCCGTCCCCTTCCCAACCCAAACCTTTGTAATGAGCACTGTCCTACTATTTACAAAATATATTTCTAAATGTCAAGGTTATATTACGAACTAAAAAAGTTTTTTCTTTTTTTTTTTTGAAAACTGAAGAAAAGATCAAATCGCATAATCTCTAGGATTAGAATAAAGATAAGTGTTTTGATACAAAAGATGAATAAGAAAAAATAAGCCAGTCAGTGAAACCAAAAACGACAATCGTGAAACAGCAGCGGTCAAGGCAAGCCAACAATCGTTTTTATTCACCTCATCCAACGAAGTTGAAAGAGGCATTTATATTCAATCGTGATTGTCTGCATAATATCTCCCCAAGTTCTCAATGAATTTCAATGACAACTCATGGAAATGTGGACAACAGGCTGAGAAAGAACTGATTAAATTTTCGGACTGATCGAATAAAAAATAATTTTTACCTCCCCTGCGTCATAAACATGTGTCCACACAATATCTCCAAAAGTTTTCAATGAATTACAATGATATTTTGTTGGAGAGCCTTGAAAGCCCGTATTGAATTTTCGAGCAGTGTCAGGAAATCTTTTTCGATTGAAAGATACAGGGGTGTCGGGTGCTATTCGAGGCAAAGGGGGCAGGTTTTCAGAAAGGACGTATTATGACATATATCTATATTGCAAGGGCTAAAAAAATGGCTGAAATCGGTCAAACTTTTCATTTCCAACTAATTTTATTGCTAAAAATATTTTATATGCTCATTTAAACGCCACTTATCAAATAAAATTACTCGGCCACCAGAATAGATTATTTATGAGAATAAAATATTTACTAAAGTGTAGTATATTTACGACTTGAATTTGCCAGATCTCCGGCTATCATGAATTGGAGAAAAGATCTAAATTCAATCATTTTTTGGCAAGATCTAGATATAGCCAAAAAAAGGCTAAATTTGTAACTGGAATAATTCGGAGATTTCATTTTATAGGGTGAATGTTTTTTCGGTAATGAGAATTTTTTTTATCCTTTTGGTAATTAGAAATAAATAGTTGATTTAGTACCTCTTAGACTTTCCTCGACTATTCCTATGTTAGTAAAGCATGCTGCTCCCCGCTGTCCCCGCTACCTCCCTAAAAAGATATTTTTCTTCCATTTTTTCCATGTCTTTATCTTTACCCACATAATATCGTCAAAAGTTCTCAATAAATTTCAATGGCATTTTGTTGAAGATGCTCCATGATCTTAAGGAGGATTGATTGAATTTTTGATTGGATCCAGAATTCTTTTTCGATTAGGAAATACTTTTTCATTCATCAAGACTATGGTCCGAAAATTGAAAAAAATCGAGTCTTACCTCCCCCTTGCGCTGTCATGAACTGCTTTTCATTCGGTTTTTAGTTTGCGTAAGGCGTTGACAGTGGTATATACTCTCTGAGAACTTTCTAGTTTCTCTTTTTATTCAGTGTTGTCGTTTGTTTTCAAGACCAAAGATTAAGAGGTGCGTTCCACGTTCATTGTAGGTCTGTTAATGACTGAGGATGCCTCTACAGGGCAGGCAAATTTTCACACAGCAGCTGCCGGAGAAAGTCTGGTAACTGATGGGAGCTCCAGGTATAACTCTTCTTCTCAGGTTCAATTCAACTGTTATCTTTATGGGTATTGCCTAAAGGACATTACGTCGCCATTTCTCTCAGTCAGCAGGGGGTTGCCAACTGGCGATAGTCGAATGCCCAAAATACTGAGGTCTTTTTAGGGAGACCTTGTATTACGTCCGTATGATCGAGGAATCATGAGGACAAATTTCCCCGTGCACTCTGCATCTAATTAAGTACACTCTCAGCTATGTGATTAAGGTATTATATGACGTTCATGTTGCTTCTCTTTTACGTTGGTCGGTGGGCAGTTCACCGAACAGAAGTTTGGTAGAAGATTGTCAGGAAGAATACTTTTTTGGTTAAGGGGACAGACGGCTGGAGTTGACCGATATTTCACACAAGTGCTAATTTCCAATAAAGAAGGGTTTTTTCGTTGTTGTTTTTTTTATCAAAAACAGACACGGTTAGTTCACAACATGCAACTGAAAAGAAATATCTTCCCCGCCTTTCTTTGTAACAAGAATATCAATTATTTGGTCAACATTTATGCCAATAGACGTTATGGCATGAATTGTTCATTTGTTTATCGTTTTGGTTTCTCAATTCGATATTTTTTTTTTGTTCTTGCTCTGCCCGAATTTTCCCCACTGTTTCGACCGAATTGTGAAGGGCAATTGCCTGCCTGACCCCCAACCTTGACTCGTACGCCCATTACGCCCATGACGATAGCCTTTCATCATCGGCACTTGGCCTGCCCAGCATATATGTATCTTTTGCAGCATAAAATCGATGTTTGCAACCCTGGCAATCTTGATGTCGTCAGTGATCATAATGATGCCATTCCGATGCAAGGTTGCAAGTTGGTACTTTTCATAACAAAAATGGGGCATGTTTGGTATCAAACAAAGCTATTTGGTACCTATAATTAAGATTTGGTACTAAAATAAAATTTTCAAAGGATAACAATCCTTTACACTTTGAGAGGATTCTGCGTAAATATACATGAACAGTAGATTAAAAAGGAATGTGTATTTTAATCAATTTTTCCTTCAAATCAGACTTATAGGATGATGGATTTTAGGTTCCAATTTCATTTTATTTCTATTCATTTTAATAAAAAAACATATTATAAGTCATTATTATAAATGTTTTGCTACTATTTACAATACTTCGTCTCATAAAATAGATGAAAAATAAAATAGAATCGAAATATAGGTACTAAATTTCCACTTAATAACAAAACACAGTGCAGAAGAGGTTGGGATAGGGAGTCGGTTTGATCATTTGATTTTGACTTTGCCACCGAGTTCCTGTAGTTCAGTGGTAAGAACGGTTGCGCATTAAGAGAGCCATCCTCCGTCATTGAGGGTCGTGAGTTCGATTTTCGCCGGAAACTTATCCTTTGTTATAGAGGGTTGTGAGTTCGATTCTCGCCAGAAACTTATCCTTTATTCCGATCTGCACCGTTGATTTATTCACTCACCACTGAAGGGCATCTAGTCTGAGTTTAGTTGCAGTAAAAAGCAACGTCAGTTAAGATGGAGATAAATAAACAGTACTGTGATAACATTACGGATTTCAAGTTATTTTATTGTTTTGGTACTGAAAATTCTTAATTTGGTTCCAACACCACACAGATTTGGTCTGATAATGGATTTTAAGTCATTTTATCATTTTGGTACTGAAGCTACTTAATTTGGTCCCAAAACCATACAAATTTGGTCTTGTGCTGCAAAAGAGATTTGGCAACCTGAGTGGGAAATGAATAACACCCAATTGAGCAGTTTACAATGGTTGTATTGCACCAATCTTGAAATGGAGAACAGCTGTGTGTCTCCCTTGAAATTGACACTTAAAATCCTAGGTTTTTTCCTCTCCCTATCAGGATTGCAATTCGGTACTTTTATTGACCAAAATTAATCAAATTTGGTACTGAACAAAGCTCACAAAAAAAAATGAAGATTTGGTACTAACACAAAAACTTGGCAGCCATATGATACGACTTGAATAAGCATGTACAATAGATAGAAACGTATTTTAATCCATTTTTTTTATCCAAACTTAGTCTGATGATGGATATGGTCTTTTGCAGCCAAAGACATTTGGCAATCCAACTCCAGAATCCATTGGAATGATGCAGTAGCAAAGCATTCAATTCACTCACTTGTTGGAAAGATACTTTCTTTGGCTTTCCATGGCAAAGGAGCGATGGATTTTTGAAGTATATGGAGTCTACTTCTACATTCCTTCATTTCCAAGAAAATCCGGAGAGAAACGCAAATTAGATGCTGAATCCAAAAAGCCTGGTTTGCAGGAATACCTATTTGAACACGTGTACACAAACACACGTTCACAATACACAAGGCATACGTATATAGATATATAGTCATGTGTGCATGTTATAGAAAAGGGCGCTTTACAACTTAGATTAACGTCATTTATTCAAGATATTCACTGGGGAAAGAATAAAGAAAAAAAATTGCACACACACACTCATTTTATCACCTATATCTTGGTCGTGATTGTGACACATACCAACACACCTATATGTACATAAATTCTTATCCTGTTGCACAAAGCAACGACTCAACTGACACCATCTCTACATCATATAAATGTGCATTTGTTTATACTTAGTGTCTCAGGTTAGCACCCTTGATTATATATATATATATATATATATATGTGTGTGTGTGTGTGTGTATGTGTGTGTGTGTGTGTGCGTGTTTGTTGAGTGGACGCAAAGTAACCTGACGAGAATTTGAGAGAAACACATAAAAATGATTATTATCACGTGGGCATGTTCTGATGCATTTCGGTGTCAACCTGATTCTCACCTCCACAAATATAAACACCCTCCCTCTTATCCTTACTTAACAACCCACAAAACTTAAATATCCCCCCTTTCATTCCTCAAATCTGTAACTTGTAAACAGCATACGGTTTTTCTCTGCAGCTGCTGCAAGTTCACTGAAAAGATGGTCGGCATACATCGAAATGCATCAGAACATGGCCACGTGATAATTTTAAAAAAAGATAAAGAATAAAATAACAAATTTGCTCTAACGCGGTTTCTTCTTGAATTCTCTTCTTCCAGTTGTCATTTTACTATCATATACATCGAGTAACAGCGATCATATTACCAGCCGATTACTCATCTGGGTTATGACCAGGCTCGACACTGCTTAACTTTGGTGATCTAGCTAGAATCAGTGTATCCAATGCGATAAGGCCATACGTAGCTTCAATATTGTTTTGCGGTCGTCTAAACATATGCTCTGCCACCGATTAACATCATTTTACCAAGTGAGCTGGGACTCGAGTGTGCACTCGACCTCTTTCTTGGGCACCAGCTGCTCCATTAGTTACACATGATAGGATCAGATATCTTCTGTACTTATATTTATGAAAGTCTGTGACTATATTCGCCTTCTCCTCTCAAACTGTGCATTTTAAGGGGTTTTGAAGGGGGTGTTCTATTTACTACATGTCTGTAAAGCTTAACTAGACCACCAGTCTATGTTTCAAACTGGAAAACGCAGTGATGTCATTTTAGAAC
The DNA here is from genome assembly GCA_963457665.1 of Thysanoteuthis rhombus. Classification (NCBI taxonomy): domain Eukaryota; kingdom Metazoa; phylum Mollusca; class Cephalopoda; order Oegopsida; family Thysanoteuthidae; genus Thysanoteuthis; species Thysanoteuthis major. The sequence continues at coordinate 38,098,079 of OY735230.1, forward strand.
GAATATTTCGTTCGCATTTGTTCACTAAAAGATTTATCCCCGTATTGTATTGATCAGAATCTGGGGCGGGGACTTTTTTTCCTCTGTTAGGAGTCAAAATTGAGTTGAAAAAGATTTCCTACTCGATTTTTATTTTTTTTTTTTTTTTTTTTTTTCTAGGGGCTGCATCGAGGAGGTAAATTTTTTTCTGTTTTAGGGGTCAAATCGAGGAAGGAAATTTTTATTCACTTTCGAGGGTCAAATTTATGGAGATTTTTTTTTGTTTATTTTTAAGGGTCAAAATCGGGGTGGAACATTTTTTTTTTTCTAGGGATGAAAATCAGGAGAACTTTTTTTCATTTAGGGATCAAAATTAAAGGGCATTTTTCTCGCTTTCGGAGATCAAAATCGGGGGTGGGGTTCAATTTTAGGGGTCAAAATCTCAACGGAACTTTTTTTCACTTTTAGTTGTCAAAAGCAAAGGGAAATTTCTCCCCGCTTCATGGGTCAAAAACGAAGGTGACCTTTTTTTACACTTATTTCTTTGTTAGGTGTCTGAAGCAAGGGAGAATAGAGTTGATACATATTATTCGTTTTTCTCCGGGTAACGCCGGGTATCATTGTTTGTACTAAGTACAAAAACAGCCTAGACGGCGTAAATAGAATAACGGTTGAGAAAATAGGCTGCTGCAGAAATGGACAGTGAATGAATAAGATGAGGTCTGGACATATGACAGTTATGAGGACTTTCGACTTACCAATGGGCTGTTTGGCTCAATGGTAAGAGCGATGCAACATTGAAACGGTTACCTATCGGTAGCAGGTTTGATTCCTGCAGTAGCCACAAATTATTTATTCTATTTACATTGTCTGGACCAAGTGACACATTGTCCATATATTAACTGGAGTTCATTTCGAATATAGTTTCAAATTGGTAATCATATATGTATGTATTTATAATTTTCCTGTGGAATTTTTCTCATATTAAAGATGAAGAGTACATAACACTGAATGAGCAGTTTATACCAAGCTATGGTTTTTCTCCAAAAGTAGGTAAAATCATCACTTTTTTAGAAGTAATTATTCGAGAGTACGCAAAACAATGAAAAGTAAGGACACTTCTAAGACTTCCTTAACATTGTACAAAAAAAGTTGCCTAATATATGCATAAATATATACATGCAATACTTTCCTGGCCTAGGATTCGTCTTGTGACCATCCCAAACAGTATATAATGTCTAATCTTGAAGGATCAGTTGTCCCTGGATAGCACTATCCCTCATTGCAATAAATGGGCAAGGTCGGGCTCGGCTTTCCAGACACTACTCGCAATCGGAAAATTTCTATTGTAGTCTACACATGCGAGTGGTACCACAACTTAAACCATACTCTTATTAAATTTGCCTCCATGGGGAGGAAAAAAATGTTATTCATACATACGTACATATATAGGGAAAATAGATAACATGGAAACACGAAAGTCTGATAACTGGATTATATATATATATATATATATATATATATATATATATATATATATAGTGGATTGTGGATTCGTTACACAAACTAGCTCATGTTTCTGCCCACTTCGGGCCTCAAATAAATGCATTACATTTCAGAAGTGGCTTTATATTATTGATATATTATTATATGCTAGCCTGATCTGTATCACATATAATATATATATTACTGTGTCATCCACAGCTGTTTCGATGTAATACATCCCTTCAGTGTGGCTATAGACTTTCCATTATCCCATCCAGTACCGTGAGGTAGAATTGAAACCTTAATTACGAACCTGCAGGCCGATATCATATATGTATATATATATATATATATATATCCATTGACCCTTTCTCTCACAGACTTTTCTTATTTCAGATCAGATGTGTGTGTGTATTTGTCAAAAAATTATTTGCTTTTTTATGTTTAGTGTTCAACGCTGTAGAGCTTTTTCGAATATATATATATATATATATATATATATATGTGTGTGTATGTGAGAGTATGTGTGCGCATGTTTATAAATATATATATATATATATATATATATATATATATATATATATATATATATATATATATATATATATATATATATCAGCAGTTTTATGTCACTCTGTCGATTGATCTCAATCTGCCTTTATCTCTCGCAAACGTTTCTTATCTATTCATCTATCTCTCCGTTTTCCATTGTGTCGCAGAAGACGGCGGTCTCCATTTTATTGGATCCCATTCGGCGGAAGAAGGCTTCTAAAATGAAACGATTCCCAGGGAAGGAAGGAGCTCAGGTGAAATCGGTCGACGATTTTCAAAGGCGCGAAAAACGTGTGCAGCACTCGACAACTTTTATTGGCGGCAAATGCAATCTTGGCGCGCGCGCATGCGCAGGATAATCGAAACCTTGAAAGCAAATAAACGAGAAATGCTGTTGAAATCAATAAGGCTTTGTGATTGGTGGGAGGATAAACGGAGTTTAGAAATATGAGTCGCGTGCAGAATCCTTCTTGGTGCGTTGATGCGTGTAATGGGTATTTGTTTAAGATTCGGGGGAAAAGGGTGCGTGTGCAAGAATTCTGTCTGTCTATCTATCTATCTATCTATCTAATTCATATATATCTATTGTGGTCTGTTCATATATCTATCTATCTATCTATTTATCGATCAATGTCTACTCATATCTATCCATCTATCTCACTCTATCCATATCTATCTGTCTATCCATCAATCTATCTCAATTTGTTCATATCTCTATATAAAGTAATCGATCAATTAGTCGGTAGACAGATAGATATCAGCAGACATCGATATATATATATATATATATATATATATATATATATATATATATATGGACAGACCACAATAGATATATATGAATAAGATAGATAGATAAATAGAATGACAGGATTCTTGCACATGCATCCTTTTTCCCAAATCTTAAACAAATATCCATGATATAAATAAATTGATAGATAGATAGATATAGAGATAGATATAAACAGTGATATATATATATGTACATATATTTATATATATATATATACATATATATATATATATGTGTGTATATATATATATATATATCGATGTCTGCTGATATCTATCCGTCTACCGACTAATTGATCGATTACTTTTCATATCTATCCATCTATCTCACTCTATTCATATTTATTTGTCTATCAATCAATCTATCTATTTCAATTTGTTCTTCTCTCTCTCTCCCTCTATACATATGTGTGTGTATAGATATCTCTCTCTCTCTCTCTCTATATATATATATATATATATATATATATATATACATATGTATATATATATATATATATATATATATATATATATCACTCTGTTCATATCTATCTATCTATCTATCAATTTATTTATATAATGGCTATTTGTTTAAGATTTGGGAAAAGGCTGCGTGTGCCAGAATTCTATTCCCTAGTGACCTATCTCAGCGTTTCCATCGAGTGTGCGTGTGTTCAGGACAGGAACCGTTCTTTTTTTTGTTGCCATCCTTGTCGTCAATGATGATGATAATGATGATGTATCTGTGTAAGCATCATAGTACGTATTCGTAAGCGTAGGTGTCTCATACCTTGCAAGTGGTGGCTCTCGGCAATAGTCCTCTAAATGTTCTACCTTTTGAGTGTCTATAAATCCATCTTCATATCTATCTTTCCATCAATCTACCTCCTTCTCCCTTATTATCTGTTTCTTTCTTTTTCTCCTTCTCTGTGTTTCTTTCTTCTTATCTATAACAACACGAATCATGAATAATCGTACGCCCAGAAACGCAATTGGCACATATATAGATATATACAAAACTCAACCAACACAGGGCTAAATTAGGAGAGATGGTGAGCGATGATTGTATTGCGCCGAAGTTTCATGAGGTGAAGGCTAGATTTCCTTGAGAATCAGCGTTCGAAACCTTTTTTTTTTTCAATTTACTAAATTCAGATTATCCCGGCGCGACCAATGACAAATGGCGTAAAGAAGATTGTGTTGTGCCAATCTTTCAAGTGGGGAGGGTTTGCTTATAGGCATAAAAGAAAATAAACGTTCAGAATCCAGGCGCGTGTGGTTAATTTGTTCGTTCCAAAATGTTCCGTGCTGTTCAAAATTTCACTCTTCGAGGTCGTTTTATAATTCAATGTGTTTTCTAGCTTACACAATAATTAGTACAGATAGCAATACCCTAACCGTATCAAATCAGAATCCATACGAATTAAAACCGCACAGGTGAGTGAGAAAGAGAGAGAGAGTACACAAGTAGATTGATGTTTACACATATGCCAATTTCTTTCAATACGTATGCCTCAGTTTATATTCATGAATGGATGTCTATGATCGTGTGTTTGTACGAAGAGAGGAACTCACACCTGTGAGTACGCCAGAACGATTCTGTATTTCTGAAAACTGTCAACATAGATTTCTCCAGTTTTTAAGTGAGTCTGGTTGGCTTGCTATCTTTGTATGCAGTGTGCGTACAGTTTGCACCAATGAAACTAAAGGGCTGAAAAATCAAACATTTAATCCTCATTATATCTAGAAAAAAACGTTGTTTTTTTTGTTGTTGTTTTCTTAGAAAAATCCCTGTCAAATATGGCCTTAATGGGAGCTCAATTCGCATTGAAAGTTTATGCTAATTTTTTTGTTTGTTTTTTTTTTTTCAATTCAGGCTTTTTTTAGTGATCACTGCCCCATAAGATGCGACAGAAGTAACTCATTCATTGATCACCCCTTTTTCTGTTTTTTAATTCATCATCCTCGACTCAGCATGCTGCCAAAAGACATTGGTCACGTGACGGTTTCTATTGAATGACAAACCAGACAAGTCTTCCTTTTTAATTTTTGACGTTCTTTCATCTTAACTTTAATTGCTTCTCATCGCTAATTGAGATGGAAGAAAAATACCAGCCATTTTTTTCCTAAATTAATTATGATTGACATTATTTTATCCAATGAAAAATAAATCGAGATAATATTATCTTATTTATTTACTTATTTAGTTTTGTGTTATTTGCTCATTTTGCTCTCCTCTAGCTGAAGCCAACAGAAAAGCTCTCCTTGTGCTTGGGCTCGACAAATTTACAAAAACTTCCCAAAGATGGAAGCCAAATTGGAGCCTTAACTGCGAAGATACGTGTCTGCACCTGCGCATTAAGCGACACTGCAACCACGCATGCGCGAAATGATCCTCCACTCAATCGCTGCAATACCCGTACCAAATTAGAGCATGGGGATTGCATTTGCGAAAACGCCATTTGTAGCGAAAACGAGCGCCATTTCCGTGCTTAAATTACATTTTTTTTTCTCATTAGAAACGGTCAACTAAAACTGTCAAGATTAACGTAGATTTCTTTAGTTTTCAAATTGGTCTGGCTGGTTCTCTATTTATGCGTCAGGTTTACTAGCAACACCTACATGGCTAGACGTCGGGAAATTTAGACATTTACTCATGATGTTATAAAAAAATTGTTCGCTTTTTTTAGTTGAGATTTTACTTACAATGTGAATTTATACTAAATTGGCCCCTCTATGTTCATGTCCGATAGCGATTGTCTTTTTTTTTTATTTTATTTTTTTTATAAAAGACGAGATATGTAATTTTCTTGTGGATCTCTTTTTTTCCAATTTTTTAATTGATCATCCACAACACAATATGATGTCAAAAGAATTCGGTCTCGTGATGGTTTTTATTGATTGACTAACCAGAATTGGGATTTGGGTGTTTTGGGGTTTGTTTGTTTTTTTTTGTTTTGTTTTGTTTTTTCTAATCTTCTTTTACTTTAATTCACGGTAAGTTTTTTGTTTGTTTGTTTTTTAAGGAAGCTAGATCGATTTGTGTGGGTGGTTATGTTCCTCTTTTGAATCAGCAACAGAATTTCTTTAATTCGTTCCTCCATGAAAATCCATGCAATTTCTTTTGGTAATTTCGGGAATTTACCTTCAACTTCAACCTTGAAATCGTTTTTTGAAGTTTCTCTACATCTCCCTCCCTCTCTCTCTCTCTCTCTCTCTCTCTCTCTATATATATATATATATATATATATATATATTATGAAATGGATATGTAATCCGGCAGAAATAATTATAAATGCGTTATATTACTTTGAAACCCTATTTGAAATGACCGTCTATTAATACACGGTGAATGCATCATTCCGTCTAGACAGCGTAAAAAGAATAAACAATCAAAGAAAATGGGCTGCTGAAGGAATCAATGTTTTAAAGTCATATAAAGCATTCATTATGTACACACACACACACATATATATATATATATATATATATATATATATATATATATATATATATATATATATATTATAATTAATGATATTGAGGAAATAATAATTTCTACAGCGGCTCCATATTTCTTTAATTGTCTATTCCTATTTTCGCTGAGTGACTCGGTGTAACAACAGGAGATAATTTCAAATTGAGTTTCAAACAATACATCGCATTCATATATTTATATATATATATATAATCAAATAATCGTGTCGTCCACAGGCAGCTGTTTTGTTGTATTATAACTCTTCAGTGTGACTATAGAATATCCATTAACCCATCCAGTACCACGAGGTAGGATCGAAACCTTCACTTCAGACCCAGAGGCTGGCATCCAACCTCTGCCCTAGGTAAGGTTGAATGTAAGCGATGTATTCACTCCCACACAATTCCCCATCCACCAGTGCTCTGTTCCTAAGTTGGAAGAGTATTGCATAAGCTTGTAATGAACGAGTTACCTCACTTAAAGAGTGCTCAACATTGAATAAGGGGGCGTTTTATATATATATATATATATATATATATATATATATATATATATATATATATATATATATATATATCCCAGTCTACATAGTTGAAACAACACTTCATTCCCGTAATTAAAGCAGAGAGAACGCTGCTGAGTGCAATGACCAAAACGTTGTAATAAAACCTAACAAAGACAATGAACCTGGACAGAAAAAAATTAATGAATTCAAAAAGGGTTGGGTTTTTTTCAGACGATTGAAGGTCGTAGAATGGAACGGCTGAAACGTTGTGTTAACAACACAAACAACAAGAAGGAGTTCCATCATCTCCGAAACTCTTTGAGTCTTGACGATCCTCCTTCAAAACGATAGATAGAATCATTTTATGTATGATACCTCGTAACGGAAATAGAGACAAAAATTGTCTTGAAGGAATCTAACACCTGTTCTCTGCATATTGCATGAGCTTCACTGCTGTGGCCATCTATTATCACAACGCCCTGCTTAAAATACAATAAACAACAAGAGGAAGCAAGAAGCCAGGTCAGCTAGAATTGAGAAAGGAACACGATTATTTCTTTTGTTGCAATTGGCTTGTGATTTACGCGGACGACACGTGACAAACAATGAGCGGGTTATTGTCGTTGTTATCAATTTATTGACAAGTATTTACAAAACTAAATAATCAAATAATCGTTCTACTGATACCATCCGTTCAAAATCAAACATGGCGCAGAAGGATCGAGGCAGAGGGAGGTTTAATGGCCGTGTTGACAGTTTAGCGCATTTAAACGCATTTTTTGGAGAGGGGAGTGCTAAATTAGCGGGGGCTGCACTTATTGGTATGTTTTTGACCGTTTTAACTTTTTTCAGTGTGTTTTCGGCCAATTTTGGCATTTTCCGTTATTTATTTATTTATTTATTTTTTTGATTTAGCGCTTTTTGGCAGTCAATCTAGCGCGATTTTTTTCTCTTGAGTTGTCAACGCTGTAAAGTTTTGATTTTGAGCTTTTGTTAGCTCGTGGCTCAGTTGGTAAAAATAATGAGGCAAAGAGGAACGTGAGTTCGAGTCTCACCGAGAGCTTATTCCTAATTTCTGATCTGCGCTGTTTATTCGTCACAGTAGATTGACAGCACAATGCGACAAAAAGCAACAGAAAAAATAAAATAATATAGTAGTCCAAAAATGATAGTAATGATTTGTTATATTTCAATTAATTAAGTAGATATGTTTGAATCCAAAAGGAATCTGGGAGTAGAAAAAAGGGGTCCTTCGGGTAATCATATTGGTGGACTCACGGTCAGTTCTTGTCTTACCAAACTTGATCAAGGTCGGACCTAGTCAGTACTAAAATGAGTGACCGCTGTCATCAGATTGTGGCCTTACGCCAAATTAAACAATTTGCAAATCTGGTCAATCACTGAATAAAAAACCGTCTTTTGACTGTACGCCATGTTAGTGGTGATCAACTAAAAAATTGAAATAGAGGTGATCAATGGATGTTACTTCTCTCACCTTTAGTTGATACTGATCACTAAAAAGGCTGAATCTCCAAAATAAAGATGTGAATGCTTATAGACACAAAGTAACGGATCATTTTAGCACAAACGTATAAAGCAAATTGAAGCCCCTGCAAAAAAAAAAAAACTATCTAAATGTACAAACTGTTCTTTCTAGACATGATAAGGAGTAAATGTTCAAACTTTCAGCCATTTGGCTTAATTGGTGCGGCCTGTGCACGTGATAGATAACGAACCAGGACGCCAGCCAATCGGACCAACTTGAAAATTGAAGAATTCTCTTTTGACAACTTTGCTAATAGTTTTAGTTGACAGTTTCTCATAAAAAGAATTGCAATGTTTTATTGCACTGGTTCGTTTTAACATGTTTAGCTTGGGTTCAAGCCTATAAACAGACAAGACTACCCAGAGGCGTAGCTGGGGGGGGGGGGCTAGTTAAAAAGGCCCTAAGATCCTTAATGGAGCAAGGCCCCCCAAAGCTTTAGTTATTCATCTAGAGTATTTCTATTGACATTATACAATATGGATATATTTGCACATACATGAATTGCATAAATAATAATTCAGCTTTCAGATCGTTTTTCGCCTATTAATTGATAGTGTATATCTGTCTCTCACTATTTTTCCTCTTTCATCATAACTCACTAAATGTTGGATGGTAGGGGGCGGCTGAAGGAACCAAGCCTCTCAGGCAACGTCACTGAGGAATCTGATCGTGGAAATATCTCACTAAATAATGTGTAGTTTTTTTTTTCTGACAGTCCGCTGAAAATGTCAACTCTGTTAACAAATGGCCTTAAATTCGTTATTTTTAATAAATTCTAAATGTTATTTCCCTAGAGCAGAAGATGTTGGAATGTATCCGGACGCTCCAGCATATCAGGTCACACAGAGGTGTCAGTGCAGACTTACGGTGACATTTCAATCCAATCGAAACAACCGTAATATGCTGGTTCAGCCCAGTGCACCAAAACAGACAAGGTAAGTACAAGTGTGTGTATATACGTACATAAATCAAGACTGTTTGTCAGAAAAATAATTGTAGGTAGAGGTTAACTTTATGTTGATATATTCGGCGAGGTGAGGTCATCTCAGTTGGCTGTGAAATAGGTTATATGAAGATAAGTTGACCTGAACTGGGTTAAACAATCAGGTCCGTTGACCAGAACTGGGAGAAACAATCAGATTCGTTGACCAGAACTGGACCAAACAATCAGGTCCATTAACCAGAACTGGGAGAGACAATTGGAGCTGTTGACCAGAACTGGGCTAAACAATCAGATTCGTTGACCAGAACTGAACCAAACAATCAGGTCTGTTAATCAGAACTAGGAGAAACAATAGTGGCCTTTCACCAGAACAGGGCGAAACAATCAGGTCTGTTAAACAGAACTGGGAAAGACAATAGGGGCCGTTGACCAGAACTGGGCGAAACAATCAGATTCGTTGACCAGAACTGGACCAAACAATCAGGTCCGTTGATCACTGAAGCTGTACTAACAGGGCTTCAAACATCTCGTGTGATGGTTTCCATGACGCGTTTGGACCAGTAGCTGATCAACCAATTAGATTTTGTTTTGTATTTGTAGAACTTCATGGTATTGTATACGGAGTATATTTAACACAGTACAACGATAAAAGTTATTCAATGTAACTTGTTACTCTATTCTAATCAACGAAAGATGGAGCAGTGGTGCCAGGCCAGAGCTGGCCGTACAAAGCACGGCCCTGGGGTCTGGATTGTAAATAACCCGTCACTGGTTTAAACCAGAACAGGATACGTATGTGTGAATTCCTGTTTGTGCGCATGCGTTGTGCATGCGCCTTGGGAAAAAAACGCAAGAGTAAACAGACGAATTCGTTTTAACCGCACGTCCGGTCCCGACCCTGTTGTGTCTAGATCTTTTGTAAACACCGGCAATTTCTAAAGATGGCGCCCGTGCGGTTTGGCGTTCGAGAGAACCTCTTTGATTTGTCGGCTTTGCACTGGACAACTCCGCCCAACTGTCCAGTGTGGTCATCCATCTAGCCCTTTGATTTACTTCCGATCGAAATCTCTCCGAGTTAAAGTCGGTGTGCAGCTCCACAGAATTAAGATATATTAGAGATTCAGACGGCCCGGTGTTAGGATCAATGGCAGGAAACGCGAAACGTTCACTCTAACGTTTGTGTTTCTTATTTATTATTGTTAAAGTAGCCGTTGTTTTGTTAACGGTACATCTAAAGCTGTGTTCTGTGTCAGTGTATTTGCACAGCGATTAGAGAGTTTAACGCAAGGTACTTATAACTACAGTAAAAATTGCATTCATTTGGGGGAATGAAAAAGAAAGTAAATTGACACCTCAGCGACGGTAACTGCAGTTGTAGCAGTTGTAGTAATATTATCAGCAGCCAATGAACGAACATATGTACACGCATAGAGGAAGAACATTTTGTTCTCCTGCGTTTGCAATATCCCCCTCCTCTCTTTCTGTTTGCCGTCATAGACAGACTGACAGCTCACAAATCATATTAAGGATTGTTCTCTTTTTATTCCTTATCATTAGAGGGAGAAAACTCTAAATTCAAATTGAGACATTTTCAATCTGGTTGAAAGATTGTAATTGCAAAAAAGAGAAGCAGTGATAATCCATGTTTGAATTAAAGCCATTCATGCAAATTAGTATGCTTAATTTTATAGACGTATGGTAATATGTCTGTTCTGTTCTATTCCTGTAAGGAAGACTGTCTAAACACTGGCAGTCTGTGAAGATGGTTTAACCCGAATAGGATGCGTATATGTGAATTCCTGTTTGTGCGTATGGCCTGTGGATAAATCATAGAAATAAACGGACGTATTCCTTTTAATCGTACTTGCAATAGCTTTACAGTTTGGTACTCTTCAAATCGGTATTTGAAACATTTTCAGGGTATCTTTTTCTTTATACATATAATCATCATCATCATCATCATCAGTCTTTTAGCGTCCGTCGTTGGACATAGACCTTCCCCAGGATTTGCCACACTTCTCTATCATGGGCGTCATGGAGCCAGTACTTCCTGAACTTGTCTAGCTCGTCTCTCCATCTAACATTTTGCCGGCCTCGGTTGCGCATTTGGTCTCGGGGAATCCATGTTGTGAGTCGTGATGTCCATCGATTGTCTGCCATTCTTGCAACATGGCCCGCCCACCGCCATTTGAGATTTTTTATGGATTCTATGATGTCTCTAACTCCTGTCTTTCCCCGGTTGTACTGTGCTGTTTTGTGGTCTCTCCATGTGAGGCCCAGCATTATTCTTTCATGTGCACGTTGCATGGTTCTCAGCTTACGGGTCTGTCTCTTGGTAAGGTTCCATGTTTCAGCTCCGTAAGTGACTATTGGGAGGATGCATTGGTTATACACCCTTCTCTTTAGGATTAATGGGATCTTATTATTTTTGAAGGTTGAGCTAGCTCTGCCAAAGGCTTGCCATTCTAGTGTGATTCTTCGCTTGATTTCTTCTTCTTTTGAGGGTCTCATGGAGATTCGTTGCCCTAGGTAGATGTAGTGGTCTACTTTCTCGAGTTCTGTGTCCTCGATTTCGATCTTTAGTCGTATTCTATCAGTAAAATAAATGAAAGAAACTTATAATAAATAAGTTCATGTGAAATAGATTAACGGAGCTAATAAAAAACAATTATAGAATTATAATAAAATGAGGCTGTTGTGATATAACAATGATGAATACATCACAGAAAAGCTGGATGTTTGAAACTAAAATTTTAAACAAAGAAATTAAATGTATGAAATAAATGTTTAATGCTGAGTTGAAAGTTTTAAAAAAATAAAATTTGGATACTTGAATTATTATACATAAGTTACCTAATCAAATAACCTTTGACTACTTATTGACGGTTCAAACATAAATAACCCTGTCACTTTTTACGGGTTTATGCTTGTCTGAAATAATTGTATGTATTCTATTCACTCGCAACCCCACAAAAGTGAGATGAGTTAGGTGCACACGGGCAATCGTCAGGCCTGTCGTTCTTCTTGCGGCAACTGGTTTTCACAAATGGTCACCCATCTAAGCATTGACCAGACTCAGATGTGCTTAACTTCGTAGAGCTGTACACCAACGTGAGTGACTGTAAACCGGGGAGAGATTACTCAATCATAGACCTTTTGCTGAGTGCATTGTGGAGAGGCGTTGAGTGAACTTTTTAGAAGTATTTGGTATGACTCGGCTCAACGTGGATTGAACCATGGCCCACTAAACTTGAGGCGAGCATTAAAATCAAAATTAATATTCAGATCGATTTGAACTATAACAACAACCCTCTCTCTCTCTCTCTCTCTCTCTCTCTCTCTCTCTCTCTCTCCATATATATATATATATATATATATATATATATATATATATATATATATATATATATATATATATATATATTAGGTTTCGGCATAAATAGATAGATATATAGATAGACGGACATATATATATATATATATATATATATATATACATATGTATATATATATATATATGTCTGTCTGTCTATCTATATATCTATCTATTTATACCGAAACCTAATATTCAATACTTCTGTCTCCTACCCTCTCTGTGTGTCTGCCGTGAAAATATTATTACATAGGACCATTTGAAAAAAATACCGTAATTTGTAAATTTACTTCGAGACAAACCAATATTATTTAGTGTAACAAATCAGAATAATTTTCCAAGTTGGTATTTCTATCTTTTTTCCATTGTACCTTTTTCCCTACACATTTAATAGTCATATTCTATCAGTTAAAAATGTATCCATTCCTGACCATACATTATCCCTTTCTTCCTGATTTTTAATGCATTTCTGTAATATAATATATTCATTAGAAAGGCATTTACTCTATACATTATATAGTTCTTTTCTGTCAGTGCCGCTTGCATTATTTCTTGACAACCGACAATTCCTTTCTCCTGATTTATAATGCATTGCAATAGTAAAAACATTAGAAATCCATTTACATTATACCTATAATAGTCCGATTCAGTCAGTAAAGTTTTTATGAATTCCTGACCACTGACTATCCATTTATTTCTCTTTTACATTGCATTACTACAGTAAAATCTCTAACAATGAATTCCTATACTAAAATAGAATATAAATCTAACTATTAATACCATTTAACTGCAGACACAGAGGGAATAGTTCGACCAGCCCTAAACAAATACACGTCAATATAATAACTATCACAATACAATGGAAAGTGATCATTTTGAATAAAGTTAGTTAAATCCAAACATTCCTGATAGCATCTAACTACAAACACAGGACGCACTTTGGGCCAACCCTGTAAAAATGCAAATATGACAGCTGTCACAATACATGAAAAGTTGATTCTTTACACTCCTACTGACATCTTACAGCAAACACAAAACGAACTTTTTGGCCAACCCAATGAATACATATCTATACATATATATAAGTATTGTTTGCGTGTGCGTGTGTGTGTGCCAATTAGTTATAATCGACCATTGGTTATTTCTATTTCCTCTCCCGGGATGTTGGTCTTTGATGTTGGTCCCAACGGCTGTCTGGTGTCCGCGACCAAACGATAAATTTCAAAAGAATAATCAGACGACAACGAGGAGAAAGTCGTCTCTTGCACTCTGTCTGATTTCTAGTCTTCGAAATGTCATCAAAGCTGCTGACCGGAATCTTTTTGACATATGCCTGCTGTTTGGTGCTGACCAAAACAGACATGAAACAAATTCATCATGAATGCTTTCGATGGAATTTTGTCCAGAAATCAGCATTCGTTTTCAAACCATTGGTATAACGATGATCAAACTTACACCATAACTAATTCACCCAGACTGTCAAAAGTAACTTTTCACAAGCACTCTACTTAGTTGCACAGCACTTTTAGAGATCGTCAACAGAAACTGTCAAGATAGGTTTCCTCAGTTTTTAAGTTGGTCTGGCTGTCTCACTGGCTGGCTACATATGTTCGTAAATATAATCCGATAGAATAATTATAAATGCGTTAATATTATCAAGTTGGTCCGGCTGTCTCACTGGCTGGCTATGAATGTACGTAAATATCCGATAGTATAATTGTGAATGTGTTAACATTATTCGCCACTCTCTTTGAAGTGATGCCCCGTTATTACACGGTGAATGTGTCAGTTGGCTGGGACAACGTAGATAGAATAAACAAATTAAAGAAATCGATTGCTGCATTAATGATACATCCACTTCGTAATAATACGATGTCAGTTCAAATGGAGTTTCTATTTTTTTAAACGCATATATAACTATTCTGTCCGATTATTCATCCATTTCTTTATGATATAATTGTTCGTGTTGATATGGAAAATGGGTGAACTAGACAAAATTTGGGCATGAAGCAGTTATTTGAACATCTGAGTTTTCAGCTGGCTGTTTGGCTCAATGGTAAGATCGGCTTCGCGTTAAGACGGCTTCCTGTTGGATGCTGGCTCTATTCCTGTAGTAGCTAATTTCTTTAATCATTTTACGCTCTCTAGGCTAACTGACACATCCACCATGTGATAACGAGATGTCAGTTCAAATAGAGTTACAAATAAATAAAAGGTATTTATAATTATTCTATTGGGTTAGACATCTCTTTATGATGTAATTGTCTGCGTTGAGAAACAATAGAGCTTATGTATGTATCACTTGTAAGGTCCGCACCAATGGAGCCAGAGAACTGAAAAATTTTTAAAATATCGAAAAAAAGGTTTGGGGGTTATTCCCCCCCCCCTTACATTTTTGGACGGGGATCAGTTTGCAAAGTAAAGTTTACGCTCAATTGATCCCTTCGTTTGTCTTTTGATGATTCAGACTTTTTTTTTCAGTGATCAGGAATGCGACAGAATCAGTTAATTCATTGATCCCCCCTTTTGCATTTTTTTTCTGATTGATTATCTCCAACACGGCATGCTACCAAAAGACGTAGGTTGGGCGACGGTTTCTATTGACTGACTAACCAGACCTGTATTTGAAATAACTTTGCAAATTGCACTGTATTTCTTCGTTTATGCTCAACCGGAATTAAGCTGGATTTTTGAGTGATTGCAGAAAAAAATTAAATGAGGGAGACTATTCTATAATTGGCATTTGATAGTTATCTCCTTTGACAAATGTTACTGACAGAAAATATAGTCCATCAGGCAAGTAAATTATACACAGAGATACAGGGTGCGCATAACATCTGGACACGGAGACGGATGCGCAGAACTTTGTTCAATAACATTTTCAAGATTTCCTTCATCATTATCAATGCACAGTTCAATGTACATGAGTCCAGGTTTTATGACCACTCTGTATATATGCCTCCATCGTTATAACCGAGCTGTGACTGAGGAAGTTGCTTTGGAGCTGAGTCTAGCTATTTAAGGCCCAATGTAGCTATTTTGAAGCTAGATTCATATTTTTGGATTCACTATCGACCTGCGTTAAAACCTGAACCACGGTATAACGAACCATCTTCTAAGTGGGGAGACCCGCGTTAAATAGTGAGAATAAAAGTGGTTTTGGTGAAACGCCTGTTGGTAATTGATATTTATTATCAAAAAAATGTTTTGCTGATGATATTTAGATTCAGAGTTTCTCAAGTGCGAATACGTGGACCCCTTGGGATACGTAAGGGAAATTATGTGGGTACGCGAGGTTTGTAAAACACTGGATTTTATAAAGTTACCACAGCTAACTGAACGCAACCTACGTGAATTCTGAACGAGGTTTTCAACCAAGAATACATTTCATGATTGAGTATCAAATGCAGATGTGTCTCCCGGAAACTGTGCTTAGAATTGAGTTATTTATTCAGAAAGCCACGCTCATTGATCTCTTTAAGAATGTAACATTTAATGGAACAAGACTTCAAGGTCAAACTCAAGTCCATCTTTTAATCCAACTGAAGATTTTGGCTGTGTCTTCTGTTTTATATATACATCGCCAATGAATCTGTAGGTATATAAGGCTTTCACTCAATTGGTAAAAGGGTCGCCTAAAATCACTCAGTCATGATTCCAAATCATAGTTAGGAAGTACTTGTTTTATATATCAGCTTGAACAGTGAAGAGTTTATTCCCCTGAATTAGGTGAAGTTTTTTTTTCTCTCGTTCTTATTACGGCAGAAACACAAAGTCAACTCAAACTTGGACTGGAACTTAACAATTATCAACCAATACTACCTGTCTATTGTCTCTTCTATAGCATCCAAACACATATATCTTACAATATATTCTTCTCAAGGGGTATGCTAACAATGTCAGATAGGACGAAGGAAGACACTGGAAGAAAAAAAAACCGTTAGAGGAATGAAGTAGTTATTTATGAATACAATTTCAATGTAATCGAAGCCGTCTTGTGAATATTTTAGGCCCCCGGGCAAAGCAATGTACTGGATCTATCCCGCGGGCCATGATGTCAACACAGGTTTTAATACATGGTTGCAATAAAGAGTCAAGAACTGATTTGAACACAAATGCAAACATACGTTTAGAGAAGGTTCTCAATGTCTGCTATTTAATAATATGTATCTTAACAATTTTCAGGCACCCTAAAGTCGAGCTTTTTGTATAAACAAAATTTTGTGCCAAGCTCTCAATTATGCGATATGTCTCTGAAAATGTGCATTAAATTGAGTTACTTGTTGGAAAGAGCCGAACTTGTTCATCCTATTTAAATTGTGACATTAAATCAAATGAAACTGGTAAGAAATATTACAGGTCTATTGTTTGCTCTGTTGTATCTGTATATTTCACGCTATATTTTTCACAAGATGAATGCCAACACTGTCAGAATGGGCGTATGGATACACGCAGAGAAAAAGTTTGTGAACCTCGGTATAGATATGTTTTTATTTGCATTCGTAGGAACATTAATATACCATTGAAACACGTTGGAAAACTCGTTGATTAGCGATAACGATCCTCTATAATCCGAGCATAAAAAAACCTGGCAGATATTTCTTCTGTATAATTATCGAAAGAATCGTCGAACTGAGTTCGAATTCCGACTGAGGTAGTTTGCGTTCACTTCGCACTGATGTCCTTGGGAAAGGTGTGAATCCTTCCCAATAAGTCAGATCAAGGATATCTCTCCCTGCCGTTGGTACCGTGTAAGCTAGTACACCCTATTGTATGTTACTTGGAGAAGATGTGGGCTCAGTCAATGAACCAACATGACCAAGAAAAACATCATAGTGTCTCAGGATAGTGTCTTGACGATCTACTAGGTTATGTAATAATTTGAATTCTTTTAGGGTAATTATTAAGAATATAAGTTGAGCAGTATTTCTAGAGTTACTGTATCAAGAGTGACGCGCAGATTGGTGTTAAAATTAATTACGGTGACTATTCATGTATAATACGCTTTTATATTCTATATTGACACCTAATTATGGGCTATGAAATCCTAGAAAAAAGTCTCGAGGGTATAATACATACTGACATTCTAGAATACGTTGCAGCTAAATTTAGCGGAAACAGCTTGAAATATCATTGGGGGTGGCATCAATGAAGGTAAAGCTCAACGTTGTTTACAAAAGTTTCAAAACGGAGACAAGAGCTTTGAAAATGCGGAGGGTTGTGACTGTCTTTCTGTGATTGATATCCAATTAAGGGCCATTATTAAGGCGAACCCCAAGTTAAACAAGTCGAGGAGATGAGGATCAACGTAGAGACGACCATTCAACGGTTGTTAGATATTCGCACCAAATTGGTGAAGCAAAAAAGCTTTCACGCGAATGATCCTGAATGCAAAGCCAACAGCTTGCATGTTGCGCAAATCACCGTGCTGAAGTTGAACTAACTAGGTAACGAAACTCTACCTCGCATGAATTACTCACCCTCTCTCCGACCGATTACAGCTTTCCCAAGCGTTTCCACTACTTCCTGCAACGGGTGGGGGAATCGTCAACGACCAAGCTGCAGCCAAAACGCCTTCGAAGAATTCATTGATTCCAGCACCTCAAAATTCTATACCCCCGTATTGAATGGACTTTCTTGTGGACAAAAATGAGTAGATTCCGAAGGCTCTTATTTCGATTAATAACTTATTCCAAGCTGAGATATACAGTTACAAATTGGAAGCTACTTTTTTATCCCAACCATCTCAGCCCATTAACTATCCCAGCCTAAATTTCAAGCAAGGTAACTCCATTAATTGACTTGCGCAAGGTTATGTGTTATCTCCCTCCTAACTTTTCAGAACCGGTAATTTTTGTCTTAGAAAATAAAAGCTAACAACTTTGTTCAAATTTTCAATCGGAGTATTCTTTGCCTAAAAATTTTCCAATCGCACAAAAATATTTTCCCTCTTTTTAACAATTGATTTGAGGCTATTGCATTATCATCACCATAAAGTGGAACAACCATTCCTCGTTTTTCGATCCTATTTGTCCGTTTCCCGTCCCCCCCCCCCCGTCTTCGAAATCCGAAAACATTGATTTAAACTAGGTTTCAGCTTTCAGGTCTAATTTGATTATTTTTGTCTTTTGAAACTAAAACCAAAATGTGTTTAAAATTGAAAATATAGAGTGTACACTCACCCCACTGTTGTAACGATCAACTTGACTGACACGTTAACCATTACACACTATCGAAGCCTGCAAAACTGAGTAAATATATACATACGTACACCAATTATGTATATTTTAGCAAGCTGTGCAACGAAGTATGTGGCATCAGTTCAGCTAGCAAATTGTAATTTGACTATGTCATCTGAATATTTAACACAATGATCCCAAAGCGACAATTTCACGCCTTTTGATGTCGTTTTTTTTTTGGGGGGGGGGTCTTTATTTATTATCATTGTTAGTAATAGTAATCAAACTGTGCTGTAAGAAGTGACATCATATATAGAATATGTGGATACATGTTGCATTTTATATACGCGGATAACATAGATTTGCATTGCAGTGAGCTTGGAGAATAGCCATCTATACACATTGCATCTTATATATGTGGATAATAGACATTTGCATTATAGTGAGCTTGGAGAATAGCCTTCTATACACATTGCATTTTATATACGTGGATAATAGAGATTTACATTACAGTAAGCTTGGAGAATAGCCTTCTATACACATAGCATTTTATATTTATGGATGATAGAGATCTGCCTTGCCGTGAGCTTGGAGAAGAGCCTTCTATACAC
Source organism: Thysanoteuthis rhombus (assembly GCA_963457665.1). NCBI lineage: Eukaryota > Metazoa > Mollusca > Cephalopoda > Oegopsida > Thysanoteuthidae > Thysanoteuthis > Thysanoteuthis major. The sequence continues at coordinate 38,117,504 of OY735230.1, forward strand.
ATTGAATTTTATATATGTCGATAACGGAAATTTGCCTTGTAGAGAGTTCATAGAATAGCCTTCTGTTGACCAACAACGGACATATCAATTTTGTTTTTATTACTTTTTATATTTTCATCATTCTCTAAAACGTAGCATTTTTACAATGTCATCAGAACATAAATTTCTGTTTTACTACGTCATCATGCGTTATCCTACTTAATGATTGTATAGATTAGTTGCGTCCCTTGGCATGATCGAAAACAGATCGATACATATAAATAACGATTCGTCATGTGCCGATGCAAAGCTAAAGGGTGTAACTGACATAGTAAAATATAATTTCAACCGACGTAATAAAATCAAATACCATTCGTGTTTCGATGACGTAATGGAAATGCTGAATTCAAAGAATGGTAAATATCAAAAGTAATGAAAACAAAAACAAAAAATTATGAAAATCAGTTCGTGGTCGACGTAACGCCATTTTCCAAGCTCACTGCAATACAAATCTCTACTTTCCACGCATATAAGATTCAATTTGTATTCCATACATGTCATCGTAAATATATGTGCATTGTGTTCTATTAAATGTTCAGATTATTATTATTATTATTATTATTATTATTATTATTATTATTATTATCATTATTATTATTATTATTATTATTATTATTATTATTATTATTACTATTATTATCATTAGGAATCTCACACCAGTTGCCTGGTGGTAACTGCTGGAGTTTGAGTGACAGCAAGTCTCCTCAAGTCTCCAGCCCTCCTCCCCCAGTACTCATAGGTCGCAGTAATTCTACGATTTACAGTTTCACACCGGTTGCCCAGTGGTTATCGCTGAAGGCTGAGTGACAATAAGTCTCCTCAGGTCTTCAGCTAACATCTCCTCTCTCTTTCGCATATCATGACAGAGCTACGATTCGTTGCAGTACTTATATCTCTAGCACCTTCCTCAGTATCCGTGCAGTTCCCAGTAGTGCTGTGGTCTGTACGGTCTCTATCCTTCCCCTAATCCCGATCTCCTCCAGTCTCTCCCACAGCGTTTTTGGGACAGTTCCTAAGTCGCCTGGTGGTCACAGCTGGAGATTGGGTGACAGCAAGTCTCCTCAAGTCTCCAGCCCTCCTCTTCACACTCTCACAGTCCACAGCAGTGCTGTGGTTTACAGTTTCCGGGTGGTTATCGCAGAAGAATAAGTGACAGTAAGTCTCCTCAGGTCTTCAGCACTCCTCTCATCTCATATCTCCTTCACCTATCACAGCAGCGGTGTGGTTCCTAGTTCCACCATCATTTGTGATGTTTTCGTTTTTGCTTTTTTGTTTGTTTGTTCTCTTCTCTTCTCTTCTCTTCTCTCTGTTAGGCCACTGTTAACAGCTGGGGTCGTAGATCTCATATTTCTAGTACTTTCCTCGGTATTCACGCAGTTCCTAGCAGTGCTGTGGTCTGTATAGTCTCGATCCTCCTTTTCATCCCTATATTTTCCAATCTCGCTTTCAGTGTCTTTGGCGCAGTTCCGAGTGCACCTACTATTATCGGTACTACCCTGACTTTTATGCTCCACATCGTCTTCAGTTCCCTTGCCAGGTCCCCATATTTTCCCAGCTTTTCACTCTCTTTCCTATTTACTCAGTGGTCTGCAGGAGTAACCGCGTCTATTATTTGGTAGATTCTCCCCCACAATCACTGGAACACGTAGTTTTGGAATAATATTGTATGGAGAAATGAATTCTATTTTTAGATTTCAATGAAACAGAAGAGTTTGACCACAAGGCAACCAAGCTTAGTAGCATTGTTATCATCATCATCATCATCATAATCATCATTAATGTTATCATCATCATTATTATCATCATTTTTGTTATCATATCACCACTGGTATCATCATCTTCATTATTATTGTAATCATTATTATTATTATCATTACTGTTATCATTATCATTTTTGTTATCATTATTGTTATGAATATTATTATTATTGTAATCATCATCATCATTGTTATAATTATCATTGTTATGATTATTACGTTACGACTATTATTGTTATCATCGTTATTATCGATATTGTGATCATTGTCATTATTTTTATTATTGTGATCATTATTATCATTATTGTGATCATTATTATTATTATGATTATTTCACTCTCTTGTTGAATCGGTAACTTTGGTTTCAAATCATCAACCTTTCCAATGTAGGGCACATGCACTGAGTGCCTTTTTGTTAATGAACATCAGTGTCTTTTCCAGCTGTAAGATCTCTCTACAACACTATCTCATTTCCCTCAAGGCCATCTTCTATCCCCACAACCTTTGGGACAGCTGATATCGCTGAGAAGAATGTGAGCCCATATTCTATATCTATTGACCCTATTCTGCGAAAAACACTTACATTTATATTCAAAGAGTTTTTCGGGCGATTGAACCCCGTCTTGTGGTCCGTGCTGTAAACACGACGTTTCGGTCGAATCATTTTACGGCCTTCTTCAGGTGTAACACCCAAATTCGATCACGGTAAACAGAATTTTACAATGATGGTTAAAAAGAATATTCCAACGGTAGGTACGTTACAACGTAAGATTCGAGTAAGTTCGATGTTCTCCTCTTCCCTTGTTAGACCTGAATTTCCATACCTCGTCCGTGTTGAGTGAAGGAAGCCACATTGGAATGAATTCCGCACTTTTCTGACTTATACACTCGGTCGACATGTTGATATGAGCTGTGCCTTTGATTTTTCCCAGTGTTCCCTGTCTATTATCCTTGTTTCTTCCCAGAGAGGGAATTGTTTTTCTCTCTAAATATGGTCTGCTATTCCAGATCTCTCCATCTCCTCTTTGATTGCCGCTTTTTAAATGTTTGTCTGATCGAACCTTGAGAGTTCTGCCTGTTTCACCAGTATAGATCTCTCCGCATTTACGCAGAATAACATTACAAAATACCCGAAGAACGTCGTTGAATAAATCGGTCGGAACGTCGTGTTTACTGCACGAACAGCAATAATGAGTTCAATTATCCGAGAAACTCTTTGAATGTTAATGACCCTTCTCGAAGCTATAGACATTAACTCACATTGATGTTTTGAAAAATTTCTTCATAAGTTTTCATGCATAAGATCAGTTATAATATGTTTGCGTCAAAGATTTGATAGCCCTTGTGTAAGATATGGTTGGAGTATCTCTCTCGTATATATGTTCATTCAGCGCCTCGTTTTCGATTCTGATCGCTGTATCTTTGTCCCCAACATGTTCGTCCTACATGACGTTTATTTTTCGGAAGTTCATATAGAGGCCAACTTCCTTGCTTCCTTAAAGAAGGTGTCGTCAGCAAATCTGAGATTACTTAGGTATTTGCTGTCTATTCGGATTCTTTTGTTTTTCCCTGTCAAGGATCTGGAATATCATCTCGAGGCTCGAGTTTGCATGATCTGATATCACCTTTGATATCACCATCAGTTGAAGAAAGTAGATCACTTCGTATACCTGGGGCAACAAATCTCCATAAAATCATCAAAAGAAGAAGAAATCGGACGAAGAATCACTCTGGGTTGATATGCTTTCGGTAAACCAAGCTCCACCATCAAGAACAATGAAATCCCATTAGTCCTAAAACGAAGAGTATACAACCATTGCAACATCTCGATGGAACTGATTCATGGAACCTTACCAAAAGATTGACGCTCAAACTGAGAACCATGCAACGTGTACTGGAGGGAACCGTGTTCAACATCACACGGAGAGATAGCCGAAGAAAAACTCGTTAGACATAATAGAATCCATTAGAAAACTCAAATGACAATGGACTGGTCAACTTGCAAGAATGTCAGACAACCGCTGGACACCAACACTCATACTGTGGATCCCTATAGATCATATGAGAAACTGTGGCTGACAGAAAATCAAATGACCTGACAAACTAGACAAGTTAAAAAAATAATTGGTTCTGCGACGCTCATGATAGAGAAAAAGTCTATGTCGATGGACGCTGAGATGATTATGATGACGATGAATACTTTACATCATTCCAGTGGAAAGGCACGAATCTAGACTCCCCTAGGCCCGAATCAATCATCCTTATTTGGTCATTTCTCTAAATTGCCTTACGGTGTGTACAATCCTGTCCAAATCTTCACAAGAATTCAATTCTATATACAAGCATTCCCCAAATAGAATGGTGAATATTGGGAAAGGTCTCTGTCTCTAATAATCCAATTTTAACTGTAACGCTTGCAATAATTCCTGACCATGGACAACCACTTTAAACACAATTTTCAATGTATTTTTCAGAGTAAAATGCATTTCTATACTACCATAATTGAAATTAAATTCTATAATAAATTCTTTATCAATCTATTTCTACAGCGACGTTATTTCTGATGCACTTTTATTGTAAATTCATTGAAATAATTATCAATGCACTTACATTTTTAACTGCCCCATTCTGTAGGTGATGCTTGCATTTATTCCCAGTGACTAACAAGCTCTTTATTTCTGCTTTTCAATGCATTTTTATAGAAAAATCGTTTACCTTGTACAATGCATTTCTATAGTAAAATCATTTACAATGCATTTATAAAGTGATATCATAACCTCTGCCAACGAAGTTGGAGAAGTATTTGCTTTCGGTCGCGTCTTTCCGTCTTCCCATCTGTCTTTCCGTTTGTCCGTCTGTCTCTCAATGCGATACCTTCAAAAGTACTCAATGGAATCTTGTGGGTAGGTGGGAAATGATCAAGAAAAAAAATCATAGGATTTGAGGAATGACCTAAGAATTTTTTTTGATTGGAAGATATTTTCCAGGTTTTTTTCTCTCTTCATACATTTATGAATACACTCATGACTGTCCACACGATATCCAAAAGCGTACTTCATGAATTTCAATAAAATTTTCTAGCACGGCGGATAATTTTTGCCAACAATGGCGTCGTTAGAGTTATTCGCCCTGTGGATGCTTTTTAGTTTGTAATACATTTCTTATTAGTAAAAGTAGTGCAGACGAGCGTGGTAATCATCACACCACGATAAGTACCCAAATACTATAATTATTCACTAAACTTAATTTAGTACATCACGACTTAATCATGGGGCACCCAGTTGAGATTTGATTAAGATCAGACTCACAACAATAATAATGGCTTAGAAGACCAACTTGTTAACCCTTGCTCCATCATGGAGCATCTGTTTCTGGATTGTTCAAATATAACCAAAATAAACAGTTTGTATCTATAGAGGAACCTACGTTGTATATGTATGTGTTTGGTTGGCGATTGTAGCCTTTTCTGAGGTGGAATTCAAAAATGTAAACTATTTTCTCAGTGGCGAAACTTGAACCACTATCGCAATAATGACAAGACTGCTGCTCTCATTTGTTCTGTAATTGACTTATATAACCATAAAACTAAACCCAAACACAACCTTCAGTACTAACCCTTGACACTAACTCTAAGTACTAACCCAACTCTGAAATTAAACTTAACTCGTGTCTTCTGTAGTCAAATTTCATGAAATACACTCTT